>JAVSBU010291335.1:0-11412 GCA_033118015.1 Loricariichthys derbyi | reverse complement strand
GTGGTGTAGCTTCATTCAGTGCCAGGTATTCACCAGGTTGCTGCCAAGTTTCAGTCAGCATAATAATGTCCATATTAATGTCCATTATGAGGTCAGCAATGAGGGGGGCTTTATTATTAAGAGACCGCACATTAAGTAAAGTGAACTTTAAAATCCGGTTTGAGTTAAAATCACCGTTGGTTGCCAGATCACCGATGATCAGTGACCTGTTTCACAGAGCCCAACACAGTTTTAGCTGTAGCTTGTAGTTTTCTATAAAACATTGTGCCAGTTTGAAAAACGAGATCCAAGTCTGAAAAGTATCAGGCTCCTTTTTCTCTCCATTTTCAGTTGTAATCTGAATTAAGAGAGTAATTAGATGGCTCTCCTGTACCGTTGGAGGAAATTTTGAGCAGAACAGCACTATTTAAGAAGGAGAACATAATTAACTCTGAGGAATTGACTGGCTCCACCCCGGCTTTTCTTTACACTGTTTTTCCAGATGGCTGTTCCTACAGAAATGATCAATTAATTCTGAGGGTGGAGAAACATGAGACTGTGGACATAATTATCCACTTGCACTGCACTTAAATCTCTTAACTTTTAGGAAATTGCTTTTTCTTCTTGTGCAGATGAGAAAGGTCTGAAAACATTATAATACAAATATATAATATTTATTTATATAGCACTTTTTCCAGAACTCAAAGTGCTTTACACTTGCATTATCCTTTCATACCATACCCGGAATTATGGAACTGAAGAAAGGAAAAAAAAACGCGCCATTAACTTGGAATTTAAAGGCTGCTTAAGGTTTTGACTAAAGACCAGAGCCAATTGTAAAGCAATTATACAGTTGTACAGTTCTTGAGAGTGGGGTAATATAAAAAGCATTAAAATGCTTAGTGAGTAAGAAGTACCTGCTAACAGAGAGCTGATTATAAGATCATATCAGTTGCTCTCAAATTCCTTTTTCAGTATCATTTTCAGTATCAGTTACGGCTTCAACCTCGTATACAGTGTAACTTTCTAAACAAATTATCTAAATGCCATTTGTAATAACAGCATGAAGTAGTGGAGTAATTGTGGGTGGCCCAAAAAAAAAACATTTTCTTGACATACTTGGTAATAACTCATAAAAAAGAGCAGTCATTTTAACTGCCATTTTTAGAAACACTCAGTCTGTGAGGACACAGCACTGTACAGGAACAACTCAAGGTTCAGATCAAGTGAGGATGATGTGCGTTAATGCATCCACTGTACAGTGATAAAGGGTTCAACGTCATGTTCTCTCAGAGTTCACTAAAGTAGCTCTATATCAAGTCTCTGACCTGCACAACTCAGCTATGCTCATTAAAGAGCTTTTATAGGTATAGTGAGACTCACTCATCATAGCTTTCAGAGTGAAGAGTATCGATTCAGCATCACCGTCCTGCTTAGAATGAAATTCAATAGAATCAAGGAGAGTGAAAGAATCAGCCTAGATCAGATTGTTCTGACAGAAATAATTACAACATCACTGCATCAGCATATGACTGGCTTAGCTGGAAGCACACAAAGTCCATTAAGATGTTAAAGTGAATAACTGATGTTGTCTCCATTGGGTCCGTCTGCAGATAGGCAGCCCTGCTGTCTGCAGGGTGGGATGCTGTGAGTGTCGTGACACGTTCCTCATGTAACCAGTGTTAAAAATTTCCATCTCTTGTGCTACATTAGCTTCTCTGTCAGCTCTTTCACAGTTTGTCTCTGACTTATAGTTTGGTGTTCCTTAGAACGTTCTGGGTTGGTACACACCTCTGCCAAAAGAGGCACAAGCCTTGCTGTTTCTAAGATACTCTGCCCAGATTCTCCTGGACCCACTATTAGAACTGACTGTTCACTTACTGTTTAAATAAAAAGTACAGTTATGATACAATCAGTGTTATTTGTTATTCAGTTTGTGAGCGAGAGTGATGGCATAGTTACTTTAAAAAGGAATCTGATTACTGATTACTCCTTTAAAAAGTAACTTAGTTACTTTACTGATTACTTGATTTTCAAAGTAACTAAGTTAGATTACAAGTTACTTTATTAATTACATTCAGCAGCTGCCGACACAACCCCCTGCTGCCTCAACATAAAACATACAACTAGTTTTGCCAGTACTCATTTTATTGGAAGTACATTTTTAACAGTAACCTCAAAAGTGTATCTCCTGACATTTATAGTTGAACTTAACAACTATTTCCTGAAAAAAATGTTTTATAAAAAATAAAAGACAGTTTCTCTTAAATTCACTTAACATATTTTTTTTTAAATAGAAATGTATTGTATAACACAACATGTAAGCTGATATCATGACTACTTTTGTTACTTTGGCCTAATCTTATGTTCTGAGTTCTAATGTTATGTTATGAGTAAAAATGTGATTATACCTCATTAGCAGACGCTTCTCTCTGCTTTGCACCACCTTCTGGGTCTGGCTCTATAAGTTTGACTGTTCTGTGCTTCGGAATCATTATACTGTCAATTTTAGTGGACACAAACTCAAAATAGTGCCTGTATTTTCAGTTAGAAAATACGCATATCTCCCCTCCCTCCATTGTTTATGTTTCTGACACTGTGTAGTATTACATGCGAGTGATTCTCATGCTGAAAAAATAAACTAATTGTTGCATAGGCCTGACGTCACTCCTCAAAATGCAAAAAGAAAACAAAATATGTATATGTTTTACTATGGAAAATGACAAAATAATAACAACGTACAGTGACTTGGATAAGTAACTTTAATCTGGTTGCTGGACTGGAAATAGTAACTTGTTAGATTACTCATTACTAAATAAAAAGTGGTCAAATTAGTGGTCAAAATCACTGGTGAGTGATTTGCCTTAAAATATCTCATCACATAACATCTGAAGCGTCATGCTTCACAGGAAGGAAGAACACAGAGGAATGTAAATGCAGGAGGAGTAAAATTTTATTACAAGAACCACAAAACCAAACACCGAACAAGAGGGGACAAGGCATGGCTAATCACACAAGCACAAGCAGACTAAAGGAGAATACAAATGTAAAATAAGCAAACTAACCACAAAGTGATAGCATACACCAAAGTGATAGTTACAAACTAGAAAAACAAACAAAAAAACAAAGATAAGACTCAATAAAGAACGAGTGAAACAAATCTGTGTGAAATTAAGCAGCTGTGAGGGGTGAAAAAGTACAAAATTGGCTAAAAACTTATGCTGGATGAAGCAGGCCAAAACAGATGGAGAAAGTGCTTCACCCTGCCAATCAGCAAAATTACTCTGGAATCAACAAATGGTCTGGATATGCTTTTATATATAGAACGTAGCTCAGTGAAGCTCACCCACTGATTCTGACTATGTAAGATGGTCTAGAAAAATCACAATTTTTTTTTGACCATCTCTGGAATATCCTCTGGTATTGTATGTAAGAAACAGAGCATTGGTTACAATCTTTTTTTTTAAAGGCTGGTTGAAAAGGTGTAACAGCTTGTTGACATTCACCGGCCTTGTCTGATTTATGACAGTAATAAAAAAACTGTTGCCATAGTTGCTACTGCTCTCCCCTTGTTGTATTGTTGCTTTCTCCATTTCCAGACTTCTACACAACACATTGTGAGACACACCAGCTTTGTTCACAGGGCATCGTGGCTCACCTTTATTAAACATTCTCTACTTCACTATAACCCCTGTGATTGGTCGCAGTTCTAAAAGGGCATGGTTTGCATTTTGTTCTGACCCTTTAACTTGCCGGCAACCACGAGAGCCAAAATCTTGGTGTGCAGGATTGATGATGTTTCGTTTGCAGCGCTCAGGCTCGCTGCGCCACACTGATACCGAGACCTGGAATGACAGATGGGGCTCTGGACCTCACCGACCTTGTCGGATGATGATATTTCATGCCAGGTCCTGTGCCTCCTCCTCTTTAGCTGTTCCCCTGTGCTCACATCCCACAACTTGACCAATCTGAGAGCCGTGGGCAGTATGGCAGAATTTGACATAATAGAAGCAGACTGGTTGTGATTCATGTGGGCTGGTAGGATTGCTTTGTAACTAACAATAACAAAATATATAATGGTAGTAGATGGAATCACACACAGACTGCACTGATCCTGTGCTGGAAAACTCATAACATATCACTCATATCATATCTGTATACATAAGCACATATTAATGTATAAACCAACCTCAGTTCTTAATAGGAGGAGTGCGTTATGCACTCACAGCATCAGACATCAGTGGTTGGTTAAAAGGAACTTGTCTCATAAGCATGTCCCTCTCAAAGAAATTAAGCAAAACAGTTTGAGAAATGTGGTATTGTGCACGAATATTCACCAGCTGGTGTTTGAATTCATCGTTGAGAAACGATGGATGAGTGGGTGAGCACCAGGGCGCACACACAAACACATGCACATAAGCGCGCACCCCCAGAGGAAAGCAGAAATATGTTCTGTTACTAAGCAACTCAGTACACTGGACAATGAAGATTTTACTCGAAGATCTGACATGAAAACACAGCAGTTGCCTATATGAGGAGCTATCGAACAACGAGGGCAGTAAAGACTGCACCATCAAACACTCAATCAAACACTGCCACCAGCTTATCCCAGACTGGTCTGGCCTAAGATGAGGGGATGTTTCATCTCTTATGTGAAGTTTGGGAACCAAATAAGTTGATAAGGTGATGTCAGATTGCAGCATAAGAGAGAAAGATGACACCTGCAAGTTTACTTCATCTTACTATACAGGATGGTGCCAAGCTTTAGTGTCCAGTACCTCCAACAGGCTTCTGTCTGATTATTTAAAGATAAGCTGCTGACAGAGTGTTATTGGATATCATGGGTTTGAATGTATGTGAAAGTTCATCTGTAAGAGAACGGGACAGTAGTTACATTACTGAGTTTATGGAAGCAGAACAACAGACTTCGTTAATGGGCTTAAGTATTTTTCAGGTATCTGTACAGGTACTCCACAATTTACAATAGGGATACATTCAGACAAATCCATCATATTTGATTAAATGTTCTCTGAACACAATTGACACCATCTTCTCGACAAGACATTTGGGTTCGGGGGAACCAACCTGTCCTGCCAGAACATTTTTGGCTGGCTACATGATGGACGCATGGGAGAAGTGGTGGGTCATGCGCCTGGGGGCTCTTTCCATGGAGGACATTGAGGACGTCTACCTATTCGGAACCATGACAGGTATTTTGCTGATTGGATTAGGCATTGCCCTGCTGTATTGGGAAATTTGAGGAATGGGGGCAGCTGTCCAAGGCCCCTTAAAGCTGCCTGACATGATTGATTTAAACAGCGATATGGGCAACATCTTGGAGATGCTTTGCAAAGGCAATTGGATTGTTTTGGAGACCAAACTGGACAAATTGGACAAATGGACTAAAGGTAGTCATGGAAACTGATATGACTGCCGCCATAGATTTTGTTCTATCTACTTTCGGCTCCACATATCAGCATGGACCTCAGCCAAGGCCACTGCTGAAATAACAAATTCCTCCAGAAAGTTCACTACAGAGAGATGCTCTTTGCCCCCTCTCCCATGTCTTCATTGCTTTACCTATGTTGTGAGTCTTGGTCTTCATGTTGTGATGTGTATTTGTGCATAACTGTGCAGAGGTGTTTTTTCCACTCCTAAACTGTACTCATTAAGAGCATAGTCTGGGGATTTTTTTTTTTTTTTTTCCCCTCAACATTAAAAAAAAGCGTTTAAAACACAACTGGTCAAAATCATTAACATAAAACTTATTTTATAATAAAGTATTCTGCTTAATGTATTCTACAGTACTCCCAATAATAGCTGAATACACTTTTTATTAACAGACACTAAGAATTATACTTGTCCCTGTGAGGCTGAATTCTCTTTCTATGATCAATACAAGAGGAATATTAAAAACTATGTAATATTTCTAAAAGTTTTGCAGAAGTATTTTAAACTTAAATAGTGTAGTGATTGTTAAAAGAAGAACTGCTCTAAAAATGAAGCTGCAATTTGTTGGATTAAAATGCAGTGATGGTGTTTCAGAGAGTAAATCATAACTAGAATTTGGGAAAATAATAGGATTTACTGCATTACTGAATATTAACATGTGCACTTATGAGCTATTTAGCAGCATTTATTAAAAAAAAAAAAAAACATCAAATTATTTTATATATTTTGCTGTCTGAAAAAGTTTTGATTCTGTTTTGAGATGAAAATGATTAAGGTCATTTGTAGGATTGCAGATGATTCATGTAGTTTTCGTACAGATCATTATGTGGCTCAGTGTTATTGATCTGTAGCTCTTACCAAACTGAGTTAGAAACGATTTTTAAGGGGAAAAAAAACACTTTTTTACATTTTTACTATAAAAACATTTAGTAGAATGCACTTTTATGAGCAAAATACATAAGCCACAACTTTTCCTCAAGTACTTTTTATCAGATTAGTAATACTTTTACTTATGCAAAGAAAATGTGTAATTCTGTCACCTCATTATTCTCATTGTCTGTCATTATTTCCATTTGTCTTTGCTTTGTAATGAACAATACTTTTAATGAATGAATCCGTTAGAAACCAAAGCCATTCTCACAGTGGCCTGATGAAGCGTTTCTGCATCACTATAATTTCTGAATAATCAACCCACGTAATTCTTCTGCCAGTACACACTGACTTCTGTTGGGGATGTGAGTACACACATGTTGAGGTGTTATTGCTGACTGTGCTAGGTAAGCCATGTTCTATTCATAAGACATGCTGCACTGCAACTGCAGATGCACTCCTGCTGTGCTGCTGAAGTGCCTCATCAATTAGCATGTTTGGATTCAAGTACAGATTGGAGCTTTGCATAATTCAGCGCACTTCTTGATTACAACCAACCCGGTTGCTGCCTGCATGTGGTTATGTGTATGTGTGTGTGTGTGTATGTGTGTGTGTGTGTGTGTGTGTGTGTGTGTGTGTGTGCGTGTGTGTGTGTGTGTGCGTTCCTCTGCTCTGATAGCATCAACACTGAAGGTCTGTTTGAGCTTCATTAAAGTGGGCAAGTCATCGTTTTGAATGATGAATAAAGGGTAAGGTGTTAGGCATCATGCTGTGATTAATAACATGCAAATGTCATTCATACACAAAGCATAGCAAGAAAATAACAAGACAGAGATAAGTAAGGAATAAAATGAGGTCGAAAAGAGGAGAAAGACGGATGGATATAACTGAATAAAGAGAGCTTTAACTTTAACTGCACCAGCAACTTCCAACAAAACAAATATTACCATCTAGTGCTTAATGGACCATTAATTCATAGTACATTAATTATAGTAATAAAAGAAATAATGTGATGAATATTGCAAACTGAGCTTAAGGGTGGAATTTAACTTTTATGAAACATGAACTGAAATGATTGAATTGTTATGAATTAGCAAAGGTTGGCTTGATTATTTGATGGGATATACAGCTTGAGGGTTAAAAAAGTCTACACAAAGATTTGTTAGTGCTGTTTACTTACTTTTCTTTACTATGTTTACTTCCGAGAGCCACAAATAACGGTGGAGGACAGAGATGATTAGATCAAAGATCATGGAACTTGGGATTAAATAAAATGAAACCTCTGATGTGTGGATATGACTTAGGTTTAAAATCTGAACCTAAGAGAAAAACATTATCTGTAGAGTTTATCACATATTGGTTGTAGCTAGAAGCACCAATAAAAGCAATGTGAGGCAGTCAAAGACCATAAGGTGTTAAAACCTAACTAGTTCAAAACCAACTGGAGAATGGAAGAACATAATGAATGTTTTGAGTCTTATATTCGTAAAGACAAAGCCCCAGGTTTCACAGTTGAAAGAGCTCATCAATACTCTTGATCCATGATATGCAATATGAGCGTGGGGCACATGGGCACTCGCCTCCCACCTTCTAGACACCCCTATCAGACCCAATACTTTCGGACAGAGACCCGCGAGCCCGAGACCATGCAGCTCGGATGGGCTGGTGCCACTTCTGCCTGTATGCCACCTCCTAGGGGCCAGGTTTGAGCATCTACCTTGACAATGAATGCCTCCTCTGGGTCTGGGAGGTGTAAGACTGGAGGGGAGGTTAGCCATCTTTTGATCTCTTTAAAGGTGCTCTGAGCTCTTCGATTACCACATTTTTTTTCCTTGATTTCTTTTAGTATTTCTTAAAGCCAGAAAGTTGCCATTTGAAATTACTTTGGTTTTGTGTCGTGTCTGTGATCTGCGAATTTATTGAGCAGGAGCAGGTGAGTTGCAAAGAGTTGCTAGCTGTTTGTTTTAGCGTTTCGCGTTTGTTAGTGTTAGTTACTTGCAAACCGATGATAAAGTTATGACTTCAGTGATTTTAAAACTTTTAAGACTGTGTAGAAGCCCTGTATTTAGTGCACATTACCATTGGCCACTTCTGGGTTTATGTTTAGCAATGTTATTGACTTATTAACAGTAAAAAACCAACCTCTTCTGGAGTATATGTAGCTGGTCTCGGGTCGGGGTGTTTATCAGTAGGCTCCGCTTCTCTGACGAAGTGTTTGGAGCATATATAAATGTCCTTCTTTACTCTTTTGTGTGTGAAGTCTGGTCATCCACACGCTCAAGCACCAGATCGAGATTGCGACGAGGTATTACAAATGGAATAAATGTTAATCCCTTCATGTAGTCCTTATAGGAGTACCTCGAATCGCTCCGGCAAAATCCATAACTGCAATGCTTTGTTGTGACCATTTCTAAGCGGTTTTGATGACGAGTTCAAATGCAAAAAAAAAAACAAAAACAAAACAAAAAAAAAAAAACTCGCACTTTGAGCATGCTATTTTTAGAAAAATATGTCATTCGGACTCAACCCTATACCGATTGTGGATGTGTTTAACATAAGTATACATTACAGATTAATCACTGTACAGCTGATGTTTACAGACCTCCTATTTCCCCCAAAACTACACTTCTTACAGTTACATATTTCAAATCTTATATTGCAAGTGTACATTTAAACTATAGTTCAAATCAATATTTTGAGATGTGATATGAATAATTTAAAGTAGCCATGTCTTCGTTCACTGGATTCACCAAAAATAGTTATTTTACTTTATAAAATTTGAAATGCTATTTTCTCCTAAAATTACTATTTTGGTTATCATAAGGTTAGATATAGCAACAGAAAGTACAGGTAATCTGTATGGAGTATTAAAAATCTTGAAGGAAAAAAAAACACTTACTATAGACTACAGTGGTAAGCATTTAGCATGTTCTCCCCTTACAGTTGAACAACAGCAGGATCTGGCTTTATTGTGATGCCAAATCAATCCTTCTACAGTCTGGAGAAGCTTATAAGAAAAGGTTTTTTTTTGTTTTTTTTTGTTTTTTTTTTAAGTGTAGCAGCTAGAAAAGCTCTTTTCCAGAAGGGGGAACATGGGTATTGGAATATTGGAATGAAGATCACTGGAAAAGAGGGTTATGGAAACCCTGACCTTACTCCAAGTCTGAAGTTGAATTCACTGACAATATGTTTTATATGGTGATTATAGCATCACTAACACAACCGATCTAATAGACTAAGACTTAAGAGTATAAAATATGGAGGATTTGGACCACATTGCCCAACCCTAGTTGAAAATATGAGGGGAAACATGATAAGCCTAACTCTGCATGCCCTTATAAAACTCTTCAAACCATGAACAGTTGCTTCCTTGAATGGTGAAACTGCACAGCTTCCACACTGTGCCTGATCATTAGAAGTGCAAGCTTGAAGCCATTTTTGTGTATTTTGGCTTTCCTAGACCTTTTTGTAAAACACAGAAGTGTTTGCATTTCCCGGCAGTTTAAATGATCTGTCTCGGGTCATTCCATTACTGAGCTAACATCAGAACACACACTATGATGTGAAAAATGGGGATATACTGGTCATGAAATGGCCATACTGATGCTGTACACTAAGCAGGCAATGCACCCGATCAAAATTATTTCCTGAAACCTCACATATTACAGATCGCTTTTGTAATATTTCTAGTGAATGTAAAATAATTCACTGCTTATCTGCTACAACTCAAATAATTTTTAGTGTTAGAATTGTTCTATCTCCCTCTCTCATCCCTGATACAAACCCACAATCTATTTGTTGAGAACTGAGCAGCATTACTTTTACATCTCTCCATTGCTTGCTGGCTCATTGCCTTCACTCTTTTGAGACGTTTGAAAAAAAATTGTTGTGGGGATAAGAGAAACACATTCATTCCCCCTTGTTAAGCATTCTGGCAGAGTAATGTTCAAATAGGAAATGAGAACAGGCAAAGCCAAAGGCATTTCTCCTAACAAAACATATAGGGCAGAAGATTTGAACATGCTCATAACCTACAAAGAGAGAGAAAGTGAATAAACAGCTAATACATTTCATGAAGGCATAGTAAACATCTTTATCCTAAGACAAACAGTAAAGCAAGATATGTGCACTGCATTAAAAACATGTTCATTTCGGCTTTTATTGTTCTCACAGCACAATAGTTTGATCAAGTGATTTCTCAGCTGGCTGCTACACTGGCTTGGAGGAAAAAAACTTACTGTTTTTTACAACCATTCTAAAAGGGCAAACCTGCAGAGGTTGGCAGAGACTGACTTTAAAAAAAAGCAAACAGCATCTCAGATCCCTCACACTCACAGAGAGCCACATTAACAGGAGTAAAAAAATTCCACTGGGACCTCACCCTGCTTAAAAAACACTTTAGGTAAAAAAAAAGGTTTTGAAACTTAGCCTGCCTGGGGCTAGACATATACTGTGAGTCCTTGCACATTTATAGTACTTTTAACATAAAGGTTGCACTTTTGTTTTCTTTATATCTGCTTTTGCTTATCACAATCAAACTTAACCTCACCATGAGTACACTGGTCTTGACTACAGGTTCAAAAACATTTTGGAAAAAGTGTTGTAGATTGAATAGTATCCCATTGAATTACAGGGTATTAGTATACAGACCCATTCCAAAAAATTAGAAAATCATGGAGAAGTTGATTAATTTCTATAATTCCATTCAAAATGTTAAACGTCCATAGCTTATAGGTTCCGGGCCCACAATTTAAACCATTTCAAGTATTTATTTGTTTATTTTTTTCATAATTTGGGCTTCCAGCTCATAAAACCCATGAAAACAGGATTTCAAAAAATTAGAATACTGCAGAGAATTCAGCCCAAATTTTGCAGGGCATGAAGACAAGATAAGATAAGAACCAGTTTTAATTGCCATGTCAATGAATGGATTCACAGACTAAGAATTTGCTTTGGCATAAAGGTGCACATAAAGAAAGCACCAGAATGCTGTGGCAGCCGTACTTGGCGCCAACTTAAGCTAGAACAAAATACAGACAGTGGGTGGTTGAAGAGAGCAACTGGACTTGCTTGAAATTCTTGAAGACGTTTCACCTCTCATCCGAGAAGCTT
>JAVSBU010291224.1:0-11416 GCA_033118015.1 Loricariichthys derbyi | reverse complement strand
AGACTTTTATGTGTGTGTGTGTGTGTGTGTGTGTGTGTGTGTGTGTGTGTGTGTGTGTGTGTGTGTGTGTGTAGGGATGAACCAGTTTACTTCGATGTCCATGCAGAATGTGCCGCTGTCTCAGGCTCCATTGGCAGCTCGGTCCGCTTCACCCATGAGTCACACACAGCAGATCAACATGAGCACTGTCCCTCAGGTTAGTGTCTCTCTCTCACACACACACACACACACACACACACACACACACACACACACACACACACACACACACACACCTTTCCTCTTCTGTACTCTTACTCTGCAGTCTTTTCACCTCTCTCAAAGTTTGTGCATTCGCGTGTGTGTGACGTTTTTTAAAATTTTCAGATGGCAATGTCACCCACGAGGATGGCCCAGGCTCAAAGCATGATGGGAACCCACAGTGGGAACATGGTGCCTCAGGTGGCCAGTCAGCCACAGTTTATGCAGCAGTTTGCCGCCAACGCTATGAACGTTAATGTGGGCCAGCCTAACACGCAAGCCACCGTCACGCAGGTATATTTATACACACACGCACGCACGCTTTCTTGAGTATTCCACTTGTGCATTGCTATAAACTTGCGTGTCCTTGTTCACAGCCGCAGAATCTGCCTCTGAATGCACTTACCCCGATGGGGCCACAGGTGACCTGTCCCCCGGCCCCTCAGGCCCCCCTCAGGGCTACTCCATCCCCCAGCGTGGGGACTGGCACGAACCTGCCAGCACTGCAAGCTAACCAGGCAGGCACACCCACCCCTGGACCGGCACAGAGCACCCCACCACATGTTCAGCCCCAGACGGAGCTTCCTGCCTTGGCCCAGACTCACTCAGGCACTCCGGTAAGATGCAGGACTTCCTCCGAATCTCTGTCATACCTTAAATTCAGCAGCTTTTGTAGTACATTGTCTAAGCTTATATAGGTTACAGTTTGTGGAAATGTAAATCTGTGACCATAGCAACCACCTTCCATGTGGTCAGTCAGATCTATTTCCACTTGCGCTCAGGTTGTGACCAGATTAGGTCTGTAACGAGAACTCAAAGTTCCTCTTTTATCTCTCTTGTTTACTCACATCCTTCTCTCTCGCTTTTTCAGACTGCCGATACTCGCGTGCCCACCCCAGCATCCACCGCTAGTGCAGACCTGCACCCCCAGCATGCTGTCCCTGAGCTGCCCCTTGCGACCGAACTTAAACAGGAGCACATAATGGAACCCAAACCTGAAGAACAGGATCCAGATTCCAGCGCTGTGGAACCCGAGCCCAAGATGGAGGTAGTAAAACCTGTGTTTGTAGGGAAAGTTTAATTAAACACAAAGTAGAGAAATGGGTTCACCATCTGAGGACCATCAGCCAACATGGAGATGAGTCAGATGAGTTAGCATAGGAGCATCAAAAGTCAAGTGTGTACAGAACATTGTCCACGGTGTTTAGTCAAAACCTTTACACTACTGTATACCATAATGCTTTGCTATATACTTACCAGCCAGGTCATTAGCTACACCTGTTCAACTGCTGGTTAATGTAAATATCAGCCAAACACGTTAGCAACTCAATGCTTTAAGGTATGTAGACATTTCATGACGACCTTTTGACATTCAAACTGATGGAAAGGCAACAGTAGTTCATACACTGATTACAACCAAGGTATGAAGAAGAGCATCTCTGAACACACAATAGGATGAACCTTGAAGCAGATGGGCTACAGCAGCAGAACACCACACCAACAGAACAGGCAACTCGGGCTACAGTTTTCACGACCTCATTAAAATTGGGCAATAGGAGCTAGTATAAGCAAGGTGTACCTAATAAACTTGCTTATAAGTGCAGCTTTAGTATGTAAATAGGATGTAATTGAGTTTATATAAATTGGTGTTCACATCAGTATTGCAAGTTGTATCATGGATGTCTCATTGTGGATTTGGAGGGAAGGCCAATAAAAGGAGCTTTGCAGAAGTCCAGTCTCAAGTTATAAAGGCATGAACTAGTGTCTGTACGCCTTTCAAAGTGAGTAAAGGAAAAAGTTTTGCAGTATTTAGATGTAGGGGTAAAAGCAGTTTTGGTGAGGAAGCTGATATTGGCTTCAAAGTAAAGTAAGGACAGTCTTTTTTTATTGCTTGTTTCGCGGATCTGCCAACAATCATATTTCAGGGAAGGAGAAAAATTTTTTTTTGTATTTCTCGGATCCGCCGCAGCACCAATGTTTGAAATTCGGGGAAAAAAATATTTTTTTAATTTATTTCCACCCTCCGATGGAGAGCAAACCATTTTCTTCTGTTCATTTAATTTTTTTTCCACCCTCCAGCAGCGACGCAATTGCATTAAGTCCGATTGCTAGATTGTTCTAAATATAGCATGCTCCCTCCTCCTCCTGCGCGTGTGTGTGTCACTGCCAGAGATGGGGACTCGAGTTTGAGACTCGCCCCTTAAATGACTTAAATGAACACTTAGCTAAGTATTGGAGGGACAGATTATAATCGGCTGCGTTTGCTAAAGCTAACATTAATTTACATTAACAAAATTTAGTGTTAACATGATCAACTTGCCAAAACGTTTACGTGAACATCAGGCTTTTTTTCCCTGCATATTCTCTACCTACGTACCAGCTCGGTTGTCTTAAATATTGGAGGGGCTCAGGGGTGAAAGTAAGCACACACAGTAAAATGGCAGATGGCGGAGGCTCATATGGTGAAAAAAAAAAAAAATGTCGCTAATGCATATGAAACAGGCAGCACTTTATTTCATCATAGATGTGTCATGGTGGTTTTTAGTGGCTTATTATCAATCTGCGTTGTGATTTAATGCACAGAATCCAGCTCTCCTCTAACCATCTTGAGGGTGAAATGTATTTATGGCCATGTATATCCAATTGTAATGTGTATGGAATAATACAATTATACATGACTTATCTTTTACCCCATATATTTCTGTTAATAATTTCAGATGGCTGAACAGAAATCTAACGTTTTGTGGCAGCATTTCATTGAGCCAGCCACTGTGTGGTGCCTAAATAATGGCTCCATTAGTTAATTGAGACAAAAAAAAAAAAGTCATCCGCATATTTTTTTATGGTCTTTTTCAAAAACATAGTGATGCTGCTATCTGCTTAAGTGCACTGAATTTTTGTATTTATTTAAATTTTTGCGTTTTTTGATCAATAGATTTAAGTTCGTTAGTTTTGTCTTGTTTATTATTTTTTTATTATTATTTTAGCCCAAAAAAGGGAATATCGGCTTTACATATCGGCCATCGGCCACTACTGCTGTCTGAATATCGGCATCAGCCATCAAAAAACCCATATCCGTCGATCACTACTCTAATCTGTTATTTCCATCCAGTTGTAAATCCTCTGATGTGCCTAAGATATGGCAAAATTTTATTTGATTCCTGTCAGTTTTCATCCATCCACAAGGGTTTAATCACAAGATGAGTGTCCAGAGCAACCAATAGGGTCACCCGTACATTGAGTGTTGCTTAATGAAACTGTATGATTACACCCTCGTTTCCTTTTCCAGTTATATAACCATATCTCCAGATAAACCATGAAATTATATAAAAACCTTTTTTTTAACTTCCTTGTATTGATCCCACACCGTCCTCGAGAAATTAAAAAGTGCTGAAAAATAAAGATTTATTTTTTTTTCCCTTCCTCCTCAGTAGATTCTTAAGTAGGTACATCCGAGGAACAACCAATAAAAAAAGTCTGGCCTAAAGGCTCAAAAAATATAACCAACTTGCTTTTTAAACCTCTTTTGATCTTGAGCTTGAGAACTCCTCCATCTGACTAGCTCACTTGTTGGTCGGTTCCTCAAAGTGTTATTACTGATTCCAATACGTGGTAACTTAAGACCTTGTCTCTCTGTTCCTGTCTGTCTCTCAGGCGGAAGAGGACTCCGGCTCTCTGCCAGTCAAGAAGGAAGAGCCGGAAAGCTTGGAGACCAAGCAGGAGCCCATGGAGATAGAGGAGAAGAAGATTGGAGTGAAGTTGGAGATCAAAGAGGAGGAGGAAGGTGGGACGGGTGGCACCACGTTGTCTTCTCCGTCACAGTCTCGACGCAAGAGTGAGCATTCGTGTAGTCGAATCATTTTGCAGCTTTTATTTGTTCCTTAATTTTGAGCACTAATGATTTTCTCTACCTGTCCTCAGTCTTTAAGCCAGAGGAGCTGCGCCAGGCTCTGATGCCCACTTTGGAGTCTCTTTATAGGCAGGACCCAGAATCTCTGCCCTTCCGCCAGCCTGTGGATCCAATCCTGCTTGGAATCCCGGTAAAACTCACCAGTCAATTCGATTAGTTGTTGTTTTGAGTAGTGAAGCATAGTGCGAGAAGCTATACATATTCACTGTGAAGTTTTCAACGTCGTTGCTCTGCCTTTTAGTTATTCTCCGACATTCTTTAACTTCCACATTTTTATAGTTATAAATGTGTTGCTTGTCATATAAGCTCTTGTACCATATAATACTCAGCTACTAGGGTGGCTCAGTGGGTAGCACCACTCAGGTGGAGCAGCATGGGTTCATTTTGTGTGAAATCTGCATGTCGTTCAAGTGGGTTTACCCCAGGTGCCCCGGCTTCCTCCCACAGTTTGAACACGATTTTTAAGTTAATTAATTACACTAAATTGTTGGATTGTTGGAAGGATTTATCTATTTGTTTGTTTATTTATTTATTTATTTATTTTTCAGATAGCAAGATTCTGCTTTGGATGACTTCTTTGAGTGATACATAAAATCAGAACAGAAAATACATGAAGTAGTATTTGTGTGTAACAGGATATTTTGTTAAGAAGGGCCATTCCACAGTTATTCAACTACTATATAATATTGTTGGTTTTAAAGATTTCTGGCAGTTTTTATGTAATAAAATGGCGTTGAAACATATTTAAGCTTTTGAGAACTCTATAACGATCCTTCATTCACTTCAGCTGAATATATAAACCCCACCCATGAAGGAATTCAAGGTGAGTTGCAATCATGGAAAAGACAAAGGACCTAAATCATCACACCTAAAGGGCCTTTCCAAAAAAATATAACATGGAAAGAGACACCATTTTATAGCATTATAAGGAAGTTTAAAACTTATGGAACAGCTGCAAACTCGCCTGGCTGTGGAGGAAAGCCCAAAATTTCCTCACGGGCCCATAGCAACTTAGAACAATTAAGAAAAACCCCCTTATGAGTGCAAGACACCTACAGGATGATCTGATGGAGGCTGGAACAAGTGCTTCAATAGCCACTATAAGACGTGCACTGAATGAATGAGGACTTCATGGATGGACTACAAGACACCTCCATTCTTAACCACAAGGAATATCAAAATTTGATTAGAATGTATCAGGAGGAATTTGGATAAGACTACAGTTTTGGGAGTTCTATGGACTAATGGAACCTAACTGGAAATGTGAAAGGCCAGGCTTATGAGCAGAAGAATACCATCCCCACAGTCAAGCATGGAGGTGGGTCATTGATGAGGGGCTGTTTTTCTGCAGCAGGAACTGGCAATCTTTATTGTGTACCTGCATCATGGATTATCAGAAATACCAGGCCATTTTAAAGAGGAACGTGATGCAAACTGTTAACAAATTAAACCTTGGCAATCACCAGACCTTCCAGCAAAACAATGATCCTAAGCACACCTCCACGTCAAACAAAGCTTGGTTGAGAAAAAGAGTTTGGAACGTCCTGGTGAGTGACCTTCTTACTCACCAGGTATAAACCTGATTGAAAATCTTTGATGGGATTTAAAGAAGGCAGTTGCTGCACAGAAGCCATCAAACATCACTGAACTAGAAGCTTTTGCACATGAAGAATGGACCAAGGTTCCAATTGGAGGTGTAAGAAGCTTATTAGTTACTGAATAAGTTTATTGGAAGTTATAAATGCTAAAGGATGATCCAAAAAGTATTAAAGCAGGTGGTTGAAGAATAGTGCACATACACGTGTTCAAAGAGTTACATTTTTCGTTTGAACTTCAAAGTTAAGTCAACTTCTAATGTCAAAACTCACGTATGTATTAATAAATACTGTTTGATGCTTAATTAGTTTTTCTGTCATCCACATCTTTATAATGTCTTTGGAGTTGAAGGGGGTGAATATTTCTGATTGCAACTGTATGACTAGTCTTGATGCAACCTCGTGTATCGATGTAACCTTGTCTGTTGTTAACATGGCTTTAGATGCCGATAAGGAAGTTAAATAAACAAAGTCGTAGGGTAAGCTATTCTTCCTGACAACGGCGCACTGATTTGTCAGTCTCATTTTTACATATCGAACAACACAAATTTGAACAGGCCACCAATTTTTTTGAACAGCCTCACAGTCTGTCAATTTTGGACTTCATGTGCAGGACGGCAATAGAATACGTGATCTTTTTCAAAACTTGACGTGCCTTTAAAAAAGTGCAACTAATAAACCTCCAAACCTCAGCCAGTGTGTCCTTTAGATCTGAAAAGCTCCTGCTGGGAGATTTCCGAGTCTAAACCGTGATGGTTTTGTGTGCAGGATTATTTTGACATCGTGAAGAACCCCATTGATCTCTCGACCATAAAGAGGAAGCTGGACACGGGGCAGTACCAGGAGCCGTGGCAGTACGTGGATGACGTGTGGCTCATGTTCAACAACGCCTGGCTCTACAACCGGAAGACGTCACGTGTCTACAAATACTGCTCCAAACTGGCCGAGGTGTTCGAATCGGAGATCGACCCTGTCATGCAGGGACTCGGCTACTGCTGTGGTAGAAAGGTAAAGGAGAGACTTTATTTACGTGCTCGGCTTTGCAATCATGGAAGATCTTGTACAAACCGAGATCACCATGCATGTAGTTTGTACTGCAGTACGTTTTTGGTTGTTGATCATATTAATGTTTTCCATTTCACCTCTCGTCTCTGCAGTACGAGTTCTCTCCTCAGACATTGTGCTGCTATGGAAAGCAGCTGTGTACCATTCCCCGGGACGGAACCTACTACAGCTACCAGAACAGGTAAGAACCTTCAGTCCACAGCCATTTAGAAACAGTGCATTGAGTACTACGTTTAGGTAAAAGTGACCCAAATTTGATTTTTCTTTACCAAATCCAATTTTCTTTTTAACTTCAATCGGACGTTCATCTGAACAGTTCACGCTTCTAAACTGACTGGGCAAAAGAGCAACAACTTTGTGACTTAGTCATCCAGATGTAAGCAATCAAAATGGAGTGAACAGTAACAGGCACATCTATAACGTCATGATAAAAAGGGCACGTTACACGGCCACTGCTTTGCTTTGCGTCCTTGGTTTCTTTAAACCTCGCTTTTCCTTCGGTGCAGCAGCCAAATCTTTGTGGCCGTATTCGGTCATTTCTTTAAAAATTCCTCAAACATGGAACAGTTACAGTGCCTTCTGACTTCACCCCAAATATTCGAGGTCTGTTACATGTCTATTTCACCACTAAAAACCTCTATCGCTGCTGTCATCCATTTTCCCTTTTCCTTAGCACTCATTAACGGCTAATGTCGAGTTGGAATGATGTAAAAGTCACATGAGTTCCATTCAGACTGTGCAGACCAAGCTGCATTGCCATGTATTAGATTTAAATACCGCATATGAAGTGGCCCAAATTGGATTTGACAGTGTCAGATTCATTGTTTTTTTCCATTCACACTTTTCGATTTGGGCCAGTGTTAGCTGCTGTGAAAACGTAGCCTTTATGCACTTTGCATTTTAAATGTGTGCATTATTGTATGATTTGCGAATGCTACGTTCTTACAAGTTACAGAGGGTGAAGGGCCTTGCCCAAGTGGCCTTTGAATGCTGGACCTTCTAGTCTTTAGTCCTGCATGTTAGCAGCACCACCACAGTCCACCAAAGCACTTTGTGAAGATGAACGAACAGATTTGTTACTTTTGTTGCAATGGTTTAACACTCAGGTGGCATTAACAAACCTTTGATTCATATAACTTCTGAGAGCTCAATGGATCATCTGGAAAGGCTCTTCACATATTCTTCTTCCTAGTCACGTTAGCTGCCCTTCCCTGTCTTTGACTGAACACAAGCCCATCACAGGATGGGCGGGGCTTGCTGGTGCAGCACCAGAGGATTATCGTACGACTGGCATCCCCCATTTCAGACACTGCTAACACTGACGCTGGATTCCGCATAAAGGCACCACTGGGACTTGGATGCTAAAGTTTAAAAGGAAGTTTGTTCCTCTTCCTGCTTTTCATTCCTTGATTCTCTTATCCTATTAATCATACTCAGGGTCGCGAGAAAGCCGGTGCCTAACCGGCGATACGGCGTAAAGCAGAAACAACCCAACACAGGGCGCCAATCCATTGTAGAGAACAAACACAGTCTTGCAGTAAGGAAATACTAGTTAACCTAAATACGTCTTTGGAATGAGGAAGGAAATCGTAGTACCCAGAGAAACCCCACATGGACACAAACAACACGGAAACTCCACACAGATGGCACCATGGTTTGGGATCGAACCGGTTATCTCAGAGTCGTGAGGCAACAGTACTAACTACAGCATCACCGTTCCGCCCCGCTTTTCATTCATAAATTCTTAATAATGTAATTTGATCAGGGCATCTAAAATTTTGCTCTGCATCTAAAACAATTTCTCTTTTTATTAGCCTTGAATTTTTTATTTGATTATTGATTGTTCAGTGCCTGCTCTCATCACTTCGCGCTTTAAGTAATATTACTCACACAGGATTAAAGTTTACGTAAGATTTAGTTCCTCTACTCTCCACTACTAATTACATATCCACCGTCTGTTTATCCGGATACTCTCGAAGTCTACGTTGGTAAATGGGTGATTAGTCATTTTAATCTCCCCTGCGCCCCCTGCTGTATAGAAACCGTCACTGCAAAATTATAAACTCGTTCTGAAAGTCTTGGAACATATCCATGGCAGAGGTTCTGATCTGATTTGTGTAGATCCAGAATTAGTATTATGGGATGCAATAGGATGCTGTTACTTGTGCACACAACGTCAGTTTTGGTGAGGGTTTACTGTTATTTCTATTAAGTCTGTTATTTCATTTGTTAGTGTGTAAGAACACTCCAAACACAAGGTTGTTAGAGCTAATCATTTATCTTTATTTTGATTTTGATTTCTGTTTGGGAGCAGCAGGTGAGGTTGTGAATCCTGTCTGTAGGTCTAAGCTTGAGTGATGCATCTGTGTTTGTATTTCAGGTATCATTTCTGTGAGAAGTGCTTCAATGAGATTCAGGGAGACAGTGTGACGCTCGGAGACGATCCCGCACAGCCCCAAACGTGAGTACTTTTTTAGTTTCAGATCGTATCTGTGCTGAAGTGCGACTGAGGTCCTAAACAGTGGGAGTGGGAACATGCAAAGAATTAGGACATGGTTGGCTGTCCATAATTAGATGATAGTGGTCAGAGTTAATATATAAATGTTCATTTATATTATTTATATGTGCTAACATCAGAGAACCAATTTCTATAAAGATATTAACTTTATTTTCTGACTATAAAGTGCACTGGATTATAAAGTGCAGTATCAATGAATGGGTGAACAGTCAGATAATTAAAACTTTATTCGTCTCATTTATATTAACTCTCAGCGTTGTAAGATAAAATACAAACCAATACACTCACTTTTTCAGTTCATTCCTCTTCTATAAATCCATCAAATTCTTCATTCTCAGTGTCTGAGGTGCATAGTTGTGAGATTTCCACTTCAAGCATGTCCGGATCTATCTCGTCATTATCTGAGTCAGTCTCATTGGTGTTACTTAGCTGTTTAGTGATGATTCAGTCCTTCGTGAAACTTTGAATAGAGACTATAGAGATGCTTCTATCTGCTGTTCTCTGTTCAATAACCCACTGTTCAAGTTTGTCCTCTAACTGTGACCATCGCTTTGTTCCCTTGGAAACTCTGTTTGGTCTTAATTTCAATCTGTAGAGTAAAAAGCTCAAGCAGTTTCTCCCCTATGTTAGTTTGCAGCCGGGTCCTGTAAAACAGCATTTAGACGCTCATTAAAACTCTCAGTGTAAATAGCATGACTGATAGTTCTCTAAGTGCAGATAACTTGACCGCGGTAACACTGTTTGATCTTCTTTACTTGGTGCAGATCATCATCTTGTTTACTCCACTTCTGCACCATTGATTCATTAATGTTGAATTCTCTCACAGCTGCTCTATTCCCATATTCTACTACATACCTGATAGCCTTGAGTTTGAAATCCGCTTCGTAAGCACGCCTCTTAACAGGCGCCATTTTGGGTTCCTAACAAACACACCATAATATTATGTTGAAGTACATTATGTATTAAGCCAAGAAGCCCCTGACTACGGTAGCTGTAATGCTCCAAGAATGCATCAAGAGCTTCGGCTTCGTTGCTTACCAAAGTCATTCTAAAACATTGACAGATTTTTGAGCACAGTGTACCACATAAAATTGGTCAGTAAGCACAACCAGAATCCATACATAAGGCAAACTGTCGATTTTTGATCAAATTAAAGGATTTTAAGTGGGCCTTGTGGTTCGAAAAATACACTATATTTAGTATTAGGGGTGTGCAATAGTGTGATGCTTTCAAAACCTTCAGAAATGTCTTTGACAAAATCTTGCATCGTACTAGTTTGCTCTTGTTAATAGGATATTAATTGTTGCTTACTAAGGACATCAATGGAAATAACATTGAGGGAAATTTAAATGTAAGGAAAATGGCTTATTTATTTACTTACAACTGAACCGTTCAAGTAAAAACATGAACAGCAGAAGGTTTACACATTTCACAGATTTAGGGTCAAGCAGAACAGTTGAGGCAGACCTGTCCTTAACAGTCCATTTGATTTGATGTGGTTTGCCTTAATGTTCATATTCTGCACCGTGGTTAGGTCAAAAATGGAGAAATAATTTAGTTGTCGAGCTGTCTTGTTGGTAACTAATTTCTGACATAGGTTGTGTAGTTTTGAGCAGTAGCCATCTTTTCAAAGTCAAACAACCTCCATGAGAGTGAGCAATTAAATTTAATGATGTAGACTGTGAGGCCGGTGGTGTTTATATTTTATCTCCTGTCTGTTTACTCATTTATAAATTCAGTCCTTTGCTTTTAGGTAGAACACTAGTTTGGTTTGCGCGTGCTGCATGCACTCAGGGCATCATGGTGTACTTTTTTTGACCGACATGACTGATAACTGTTATCTTAATGATGCGTGAGCTGACATTAAGATCTTGTTATAGATGATCCATATTGCCACCCCCTCTACTTTTGTATATATGAAAGTGATTTTTAAATGTAGAAAGCATCCAGGTTTGTATTTAAAGCGTGTGTAATATAGAGTATATGCATCTCCAACAGTGTTGTTATATTAAATAAATAAGGACGTCTTTGTATATGTGTAAGCTACTGGGTTTTTATATATATATATATATATATATATATATATAT
>JAVSBU010290789.1:0-11420 GCA_033118015.1 Loricariichthys derbyi | reverse complement strand
AATGTGCTGACAACAAAATCACACAAAAATCATCAATGGAAATCAAATTTTAAATTAAATTAAAATTAAATAAAAAACAAAATTAAAGTAGAAAAACACACTATAGGCGGATCCAACTTTGATGTAATGTCCTTAAAACAAGTCAAAATGAAGCTCAGTATTGTGTGTGGACGCCACGTGAAGTCTGATTTACTTGGTTTTACATTCTGTTGCTTAAGTGTTCCCTTTATTTTTTTGAGCAGTATATTTTATCTGTGAAATCTATGAAACAATATGTTTTATGACTAGCATGTGATATTTACTTTTAAAATCACCAAAGGACATTGTATTTTATGTTGTTTTTAGCATCTAAACACTTCTCCTATGTCACTGCTGAACTTCTTGCTATGTGTGAAAACTGAATGATGTAAATAAACATAACTGCATTGTTGGAGGATTTAGATTGCTTTGAGTTAACATGGTGTTGAGAAGGCATTTCCTTTACATATGGATGCATCTATACAGCATAAAATAATGCTGCATAAAAACTTTAGTCATACTATTTTCTATAAAAGTACAGAAGGACATTTCTTTTCTTTTTTTTTTTTTTTTTTACTAATTTTACAGTAAAATGACTAACTAATATAAAGTACAATAAGGGTTTTTTTTAAAACAAGTTTTGATTTGTCCTAGAATACAACGATTAAGGAGACTGCTCTTTTCTCCGCAAAATTGTGAGCCATTCTAAAGTGGATTATGAGGGGATGTGAGATAAATTGGAAGAGTGATGGACAATGGCAGGTGGCTTTGCCGTGAGACAGCCTGGAGAGAGTCATTGCATCCTACCTTGTGATCAGACTTTAGCTTATCATCTTTATACCCAGCAATGAAGAACAAGTCATTCTTCTCTAGATGTTGTCTTAAAGATCAAACACTTTATCATTTATAAACTACTTATTCTGCCAGTAATCAACTCTGTTCTCAAGCATTATCCTCATTATTTATTATTTTCTTATTGCTGAGTTATGCAGTTGAATTGGACTTTGATCCATGATGGCATTTTCCGAAGTGTTACAATATATGCACAGATCATACCAAGCACCAGAATAAAACTTTCCTCTTTAAAGGCTGTGTTCTTTCTTGGTGCTTATGTGCTTGAGGAAAGATGAAATGAGAAAAAAGGAAAGGCTCTGTGAACAGCACTTCACTAGACCACTTTGTTACAGTGTAGACTTCATAGTGACAGGTTTGAAAGTGCTTTCAATAGTGCAAAGCAAGCTTTTCTTAAATGCATGTTCAATAATGTTTTAATGAAACATTATGGAAACTGTCAAAATACACTGCCTGGCCAAAAAAAAAGATCACACACAAATATTTTATTGGACCGCCTTTAGCTTTGATTACAGCATGCATTCGCTGTGGCATCATTTCCACAAACTTCTGCAATGTCACAACATTTATTTCTGACCAGAGTTGCATTAATTTTTCCTCATGATCTTGTATTGATGATGGGAGATTTGGACCCACTGCATAAAGACTTCTCCAGCACATCCCAAATATTCTCAGTTGGGTTCAGGTCTGGACTCTGTGCTGGCCAATCCATGTGTGAAAATGATGCTCCCTGATCCACTCTTTCACAATTTGAACTTGATGAATCCTGGCATTGCCATTTTTGAATATGCCCATGCCATCAGGGAAAAAAAAAATCCTTTGATGGAATAACCTGGTCATTCAGTATATTCAGGTATCATCTGATCTCATTCATTGGGCACATAATGTTGCTGACGAACTGCAGCAGCAACCCCAAATCAAAGCACTGCGCCACACGTAGTGACCTTATTTTTTGTATAGGTAGTGTAGTTTGCTTGTCAATTTATTTACTGCCATTTTTATCAATTCATAAGCTAGTCTTTAAGATTTTTTGTATACTGAGGACAATACATATGTTTCTATAACATATTTATATATTAGGAACTATAAAATATAGTAATGTTATTCAGTACATTCCACACTTTGTGTAATAATTGGGACTGTGGAGGCCTAGCAGTTAAGGTGTTGGACTATGGACCAGAAGGTCTAGGGTTCAAATCCCACCTCTGCCAAGTTGCCACTGTTGGATTATTTTTATAATCTGTCATCCTCCTGAAGTTCACAATTAATCTATCCTCTAAACATTCTAGGCAGGACTACACAAAGGACATTGTGCTATTTTAACACCTTTTTAAAACCTAGTGTAGTTTGGTCTAGCCAGTCCACCTGTAGGTATGTAGGAACAACACGCCCTGTGAAAATTGCATCCATTATTCTGATTCAGGCATTAAAATGGGTCTGTTTTTTGTCAGTATAAACTTAAGTAGAATTCAGTTGTGAATATGTTAACATGATAAGCATAGCCTACAGTTTGTAATGGACATTGTTTCTTCCTGTAGATCTGGATGACCCTGTGGTGACAGTACACCAGAGTGTAGGAGAGGCTAAGGAACAGTTCTATTACGAGAGGACAGTTTTTCTCCGATGTACAGCCAACTCCAATCCTCCAGTGCGCTATAGCTGGAAACGTGGACAGGAGTTTTTGTCCCAAGGATCCGACAAGGGTGTGGAGATATATGAACCCTTCTTTACACAGGTAGGTTTTTCTTTTTATATGACTGTTGCGATCTTATTGCATAATCACATTGCATACATGATATTGTACATGCTTATTTTAAAATGGGTATTTTTCATATCAAAAATAGTAAGGGAAGCTTAGTCATGATATATACATTATATATTAAACTCCTTATATTCTACTTATGATAGATTCATCGGACCATATCCCTATCATAATTCAGGGAGTACCTCTAATGAGTGTTACCTTGGTACTTTGTGTAATTTGTGTGTATATTTTCTTTAATTAATGGATGTATTTTCTTAATTGTGGCCAGATCATAATTATATTTACACAAATTAATATTTTAACGTTATACATTAATATATCAAGGCTACAAATTAATATTTGTAATGATTTGTGACCAATTAAAAAAAATGTGGCCTTAGTAAAAGAACATATGGACACGAACTGTACATTTGCACACTCAAAATGCTTTTTATTTTTACCCACTGTTCCATCTGGCCTCCTCATGGGTTTTTCTTCAATGCATTTGAAGTATTATAATCTGTTATAATTTTCCATCATACTTGATAATGAATAATATTGGTTTTAAGGAGGAACTTGGAAGTAAAGGAATGAGAAATGGAATACTTTTATCTATGAAGTAATGAGTAAGATACTTCCCATTACACTTTGAAAGAAGTAATTCGTAATATTTTTGTGTAACTAACCCAAAATCTTAGACATGAGTCAGTGCATTTGTGGAATCTTGTGAATTAGATGAGGTTACATTTGAAACATTGCCAGCAAGTTTGCTCATAGCCAAGGATTAATGTTCATTTAGTTGGGCCATTTTCTTCTCACCGTAAAGAAAAGAATCATTCTTCATCCTTCCTGCAAATTGGTTTACTGGCAGCAGTCTCCAAGAGATTTGAGTAAAAAATATTTTGCTATGCTTCAGAGTCATCACCACAAACAACTGGTGGTAACTGACTGACATTTTCAAAACACAGAATGGATATGTACTATGCACTATTAATTAGTCTCAGTGGAGATGATGTTTGTTTGGAAGGAAAAAAAATTGGGCAAGATTGATTAAAAAAAAGATTTTGTCCGGCTGTCCCCATTCTCTCATTCGTTTAACGAGATTCCAAGCAATATGTTATTAGTCCAATTAAATTTAGATGGGATAAAGAAATGCCATTTGAGTCACTTTATTCAGAATGAGTTAGAATAAGAACAGCCAAATATGTCAAAGTAAAATAATTTGGAAGTCAATAGTTGTCCATTCAGAAGTGTTAAGGACTGAGACATGGCATCGGTTGAATTTGTAGGTACACAATTACTAACTGTAATTCATCTGCTACTATCAAATGTGTGTCAGGTGTCCTCTACCCTGTCCAGCAGTAATGAGAGACTATCATTGTAATGTTGCTTGGGATTAAAGTGTAACCAGTGGCTAAAGTCTGCCAAGAATTCCCAGTGGAAAAATATCCTATTCTTGCGGATTTATCACTAATTAAGCACTAAAAAAAAACAATACTGAAGACACACACACACACACACACACACACACACACACACACACACACACACACACACACACACAAAACAAAACAAAAAAACAAAACAAACCCAAAACATTAAACTCTGCACAATGTACAAACCCAAATCAGAAAAAGTTGGGACAGTATGGAAAAAAGAGGGGAAAACCCACCATGCTAATTACTTGACTTTTGACTATGACATTTATATATTTCATGTTTTGTCGATTAACTTTGTTTAATTTGTTAACATACAGACATGCCTGCATTTCATGAATGCAAAACATCCCATAAAAAGTTGGGGCAGTTAAACATTTGCCACTATGAAGTTGCTATTCCTTCTCACAGTGAAGGGCAGTCAGAGGTTACAAACAGGTGAATGTAAAATATTATATTAAAATTTAGTTCATTAACAAAGTTAATACTGAAATGCCTTGCAAAGGTATTCATATCCACAAACTTTTCCACATATTTTTTCATGTTACACCCACAAACTTACATGTATTTTATTGGGATATTATATGATAGACCAACACAAAGTAGAAAGCATGTGTGAAGTATAAAGAAAATGCTACATGGGTTTCAAAAATTAATAAATAAAAATAAAATAAAAAATTAATACATAAATATCTGGAAAGTGTAACGTACATTTGTATTCAACCCCCCTGAGTCAATACTTTGTGGTGTCACAATGGTTTGTCGCATCTAACAGGGTACTAGACAGATTATTTCAGTAATGTACATGTGTCAAGATTTTGATATGTGAAATACACAGTGATCCTTTGACCATGGACACTGCAGCATAAACAGCTGATCAAATTAAAAAAGCTTTATCATATATTTTTGCTGCCATGTTTATTGTCATACTTGTAACACCGGTAGTAAGGATGGGATGCTCGCTGAGTAAAGAACAATAAAGGCTTTAATGTACAAATATCCAAAGGGGCTAGACAATACTCGGAATCGGTAAGACAGGCAAAAGGGTCGGAGCGCGGTATCACAATATAAGCCAAGGCAATCAGGTACAAAGGGACAATCCAAGATACGTGGGAATCAAAGCAGCAAAACAGGGTCATAACCAGAAGATCAGATAATACACAGAAGATAACGCTCGGTAAGGCAACTAGGTTGGCAATACTTCGCAACACAAAACAGTCTGAGCCTCGCTTATAAACAGTTCTCAAAAGAGGCTCAGCTGCTGATCATCAATACTCCGGTGAAGGTGGGCGTGTCAACACCACCTCATCTCCCACAGCCTTCTGGGAGATGCAGTCCTGAACCTTAGGGTGTGACAATACTTCTTGTCTATATAATTTTTTATTTATGCATACGTAAAAACTACAATATGGTTTATGTTGTGTACAAGCACTGTGCTGGCTTGATTTACATAGACCTACAAGTGCCAAGCACTGGTCATTTGACCAGTGTGACTTCCTACTAGTTGTGCCATGCTGGATTTGACTGTTCTAGAAATTAGTGTTTCATGAAGTGGACTCAATTTATAACGATGACCCATTTTGATTTACTTGGCAGAGGCCAGCAAGTTCTAATTTAAAATGTCCTGGTAGTTTATGGAGTCATGATGCCATATACTCTAACGAGGTTCCCAGTGCTTTGGTCAAAAAATATCCCCACATCACAGACCCTCCAATACAATTAACAGCTAATTTAAATATCATACTTAATCAGATTTTTTTTTTTTTTTTTTTTTTACAATAGCCAAGCATACTTTGGGTGTTTGTAGCCAGAGACCAAAAATTTCATTTTCTCTTACTGTAGGACACGTTTCCAGTTAAAATCATAGTAGTGTTTAGGAAAGTCCAGGTGCTTACATTTGTGATTAGATAACAGGACAGGCATTTTCCTGGTAAGGCTTCCAAATAATCTTCTGGCAGGTGGTGTCTGATGATGGTTTTGGATACTTGGTGACCATTAGTGTCACAATATGCAGTGTTCTCCACAGGGTTGTAACAAGGTAGAGTGGTATACAGGGGGGGCAATCAGACAGGTTTATTAAAGTCGGCATTTTGACCCCTCGGCAATCAATAAAATTTCAGTACACAAAACTTCCTCCATTTGATCACATTTGTTCAACACACTAACTAATATTTTTCATAAGTGTTATGGCTACAATCACACCAATTTTCAGCCGTCTACATGCAACCGTTTGTTAAAAATTCCAAATTTTATACACGTTGTCACCCACAATTGTTCACAAACGCAACCGTGTCTCCCCAACAATATAGCCTTGTAAAACCACTTAGGATGTAAAATAACTTCGGATTTTGTTTTAGAAAAATCACTTACCTTCAAATAAACAGCATGGTAAATGTTGAACAGCAGATACAATGTCAATAAAGTCCTTTTTTCCCTCATATTCCTTCTGGTTGTTCAATATGTAAAGTTAGAATATTTATAAGCCAATATTATCCACATGGTGAGAGTTTTCACGTAGTTTTTGTACGAGATTGCAGCTAAGGATGTCCTTATTTAAATTTCTTATAGATAATTGGCTAAAAACACCAGGTTTGCTTTCCTTACGGTTTTATCTGACCTATGGTGTGAGTTCTGAGTGATGATGCTGGTTGGGGGTGTACTTACAAAACAGTTCACAGCTTTGATTGGAAGTCCCGGAATTGATTGACACCTTTTCCAGCGAATAGCAGTCATTCTAAGCCAAAACTTGACATATGACACGGGTGGCTATTGGATGGTTTGGAGTCCATAAGGTAGAGCGGCCAGCTTTTGCAAAACCCCTCGTGGAGAAGCCTGGATATGGAGGGCCGGGTAGAATAAGTATCAGAGTGCTGCCAAGCCACAGCTCAGGTGCTGGCAGGCCTTGGGAAGAAGGAGGCTGGGCTAGGGGCTAGCGAGGCGAGAACACTAGGACTTATGGCCAGCCGGGCAAACTATTTAACCCCGACTGGGCTTACGGCTAGCTAGGTGAAAGAAGGAGGGAGAAGAGGGCGGGTGGGGGTGGGGGGGTCAAAAATAAGTGCAGATAGAAAAATATGCACAAGCCTACCCGAAGCTTCCCGCTGGGCCCAATAGTGGCTGGGCCCATGGAGGGCAAGGTGTAAAAGGAGGACCAATGGCTTTATTTAATGTATTTATTTAATGGCTTTATTTAATGTAAATAAGGGAACTGAAAAGAATGGAGGCAAAGTAACAATGAAAAGCCCAAACAGGAAACAAAGACTCTGAAGGCAGAAGCCAGTCGTGGAGCTCCGAGTGGCGTGTGATCCCAACGTGATGGGCAAAGACGCCAAAATGCCGCTCAGAGCTCCACAGTCTGACTCTGCCTTTATAACGAGATACAGGTGATACTAATTTAGGGCATGATACAGCGCTGCACCACTAGATGGTGCCAAATGCTCACAAATGGCAGTGCGGCTGCCATAAGATCCCACGAGAGAGGCTGTTAAAGCACTAAACACAGCCCCTTAGTTACACATTTGTTTCATTTGGTTATTTATACCTATTTAAAATTGAATGAAAATATGATGATGCAGAAATGTAAAAAATTCAAAAATGTCTAAAAAAGTACCACTTTAGGTGATGGGCAATACTAAGGTTTCTCTTAAAAAAAAAAAAAAAAAAAGTAATAAATTAGCTTTGTGAAGCTGTCTAAACCTTTCAATTTTTATAGCATATGTACAGTTATTTACCAATCCACTTATAGTACAATATTTGATTTACAATAATAAACTATGTACTTGCTTAAGTATGCTGACAGTGAATACAGAACTGAAAAAAAAAAACATTGCATACGTTGTACTGTATTAAAGGGTCTTATTTTAACTGAATGAATGTTCATATAAAACGTTAACTGTTTAGCATTGTCTTTATTGAAGTGTCAACTTTGCTAACAGGATGTTTACATTTTGCATGAAAGAAAAATATTATTGACTGAAATTTACCTGTTTTTCTCTTGATGACAGGGAGAAACAAAGATTCTTAAGCTGAAAAACCTTCGACCTCAGGACTATGCCAACTACACTTGCACTGCATCTGTGCGCAATGTCTGTGGTATCCCTGACAAGAGCGTGCTTTTCCAGCTCACCAACACAACAGGTAAGTGTTCACTTCATACAGACTGTCAGCAGCATATCCAGGTTCAGTCCTGTCTTGCAGTGCCTTGCAAAATTATTCATACTCCTTGAATCTTTCTACATTTTTAACGTTACACCCACAAACTTGAATGTATTTTATGGGGATTTAATATGATTAGACCAGCACACATAGTAGTAAGTATGAGTGAAGTGAAAAGAAAATGATACATGGTTTTCAAAATTTTTAATTAAAAGAATCTTAAAAGTGTGGCGTGCATTTGTATTCAGCCCCCTCTACTATAATACCCTTATATAAAATCTGTTGTGAACAGAATTCACCTAGGTAGTAAATACCTAGGTAAACACCTGTGTGTAATTTATTCTCAATATAACAACATCTGTTCTGTGAAGGCCTCAGAGGTTTGTTACAGAACATTAGTGATCAAACAGGATCATGAAAACCACACCAGATAGGTCAGGAATAAAATTTTGGAGAAGTAAGTAGATGTAGGTTATAAAAACTCAAAAAGCTCTGAACATCTTTTGGAGCACTGTTCAATCACTGTATGGCATAGATGTATGGAGTATGGCACAACTGCAAACCTAACAAGACATGGCCGTCCACCTAAACTGATAGCCCTTACAAGGAGAGCACTAATTAGAGAAGCAGCCATGGTCACACTGGAGGAGCTACAGAGATCCACAGCTCAGGTGGGAGGATCTGTCCTAAGGACAACTATTAGTCATGCACGACACAATTCTGACCTTTATGAAAGAGTGGCAAGAAGAATGCAAGCCATTAGATGTCCCACTTGCAGTTTGCCACAAGCCATGACGGGTGTACAGCAAACATATGGAAGAAGGTGCTCTGGTCAGATCAGACCAATGCTGAACTTTTTGGCCTAAATGCTGAATACTGTGTGTCACGGAAAACTAACACTGCACCACACCATCCCCACCATGAAACATGGTGGTGGCAGCATCCTGTGGGGATGCTTTTCTTCAGCAAGGACAGGGAAGCTGGTCAGAGTTGATGAGAAGATGGATGAAGCTAAATACAGGACAATCATGGAAATAAACTTGTTAGAGGCTGCAAAAGGCAACAACACTAACAACAGGACAGCAAAACTAAACATACAGTCAGAGCTACAATGGAATGGTTTATATCCAAGCATATTCATGTGTTAAAATGGCTTAGTCAAAGTCCAGAGCCAAATCCCACTGAGAATCTGTGGCAAGACTTAAATTGCTGTTCACGGATGTTCTCCATCCAATCTGATTGAGCTTGAGCTATTTTGCACAATAGATATGCAAAGCTGGTAGAGACATACCCAAAAAGACTTGCAGCTGTAATTGCAGCAAAAGGTGGTCCTACAAATTATTGACTCAGGGATGCTGAATACAAATGCATTTTTCTTTACTTAAAATTTTGAAAACCATGTAACATTTTCTTTTCACTTCGCACATACCTGCTACTTTGTGTTGGTCTATCGCATAAAATTCTAATAAAATACATTTAGGTTTGTGGGTGTAACATGAAAAAAAAATTGGAAAAGTTTGAATGGTATGAATACTTTTCCACAGCACTGTAAATGCACACCACTTTACACCTTCAAAAACCTTTTCCCACCTTTTTTAAAAGAAGAACAGACACCATTTTTGAGACGCAGTACCTGTTTTAAACTCAATTCTTGTGTAATCAGTTCATCTTGGCCCTAAATTACAACATTTTACTAATACTAATACACTGGAATGAGTCTTTAGGGGTAAGAATGGAATGGCTTATCAGCTTAAACATCCATATTATTTATCTGTTTTGAGTCATAATATGCACATTTATCTAAATCTACTTTTTACTATCTGTCTTGTGTTAGTGAAGGCAAATATAAGTCATATGATTGTTTGTTAAACATTAGTATGCATAATAATCATGCTAGCTATGTAAATACGGGCAAGTGCCATTTACTGACTTTCCAATCAAAGACTGTTCACTTTTACTTCTGACATCTTAACAATTTTAATAAATCAGAATAGGAAATAATAATCAGTCTTTTAAGTCTAGATGTCAACAGTCAGCCAAAGGGGCAGAGGATGGAGTTAGAGAGTGTGTGCTTCTTTGTGCATCAAGTTTGCCAGGTTTGCTTATTCTAAGTGATATTGGGCTTATTTTTCTGTAAAGTCTCTTACAGATATTGATAGTTGTGGGTTATGGTTTTGGAACTTTTTTTTTTTTTTTTTTTTTTTTTAATTTAGTTGCTTATTTGGGTTCCTCTCTCTGTCTATATCCAATATTCCTGTTGGTTGGTTTGTTCAACCTCTAAAGTTAAAGTAATACATGTATTATTATTATTATTATTATTATTATTATTATTATTATTATTATTAATAACTGATCAAATTGTCACTCACTCACAGTGTACTTGGTTGCCTGTTGTGGGATTTTTTTGAACAGTTTGTTTCTTTTGGGCTTGTTTCCTTGGACCTCTTTTTCTTGTGAGATTTATCTACCCTGGTGTATTTGTGTGTTGTCTTCACTCTTGTTTGGACTAGAGATTGTTTGAATATGTTTAGAGATATTTTGTGCAGGTTACTAGTATTTGTGTGTAAGTCTGTTAATTATTTGTGATGTTCATGTTATGAACATGTGCTGCTGTTATGACTTTATAAACTGATTCAAAATTTACTCACTGAGTCATTGTTTCATCTAGCTGACTTTCTGTGTTGTTCATAATAGTATACAAATGCATTTTTGGCCTCCGTCAACCAAAAGTATCAGGTTCATAATACTGTCCACTTAAGTGTTACAACTTTCACCTACACAGGGGTGTAACAGTACATTAATTCATTTTCTGTAGTTGTTGTGAAATTTAGTTAATTAAAAAAAAGTTTAGTATGTGTATATAGTTCAGATTTTCAGGTGTGTTTTTAGTGGTGTTTCTGGTGCATTTATGTATCATTTGCATGTAATCTTATGAACATAACCTTTATGTTTACATTACTGTAGCATAATAAAGACTATTTTAATGTACGATCAGTGGCCTGTTTCACAGAATGCAATGCGGTCCTTAAAAAGCGCATAATTGTATTATGCTGGATAGCGTCCATTTGCGCGTATATATATATATATATATATATATATATACTGCTCGAAAGGTAAAGGGAACACTAAAATAACACATCCTAGATCTACAGTCCAAATTTCACACTGCTAACTTCTAATGTGCAAACCTGCAAAGTCTACAGGGGGTTGAATAC
>JAVSBU010290571.1:0-11422 GCA_033118015.1 Loricariichthys derbyi | reverse complement strand
CTTGTGAAGAGTTAGAGGAGAAGATTAAGTGCTGTCTTGTTGGCAAAAGGAGGTTGTACAAAGTACTAACACCAGGGCTGCCAATAATTGTAGCACACAAGATTTCATTCAAAAGATTTATTTCTAAATGTGTGATTTTTTTCCCACCAAAAAGGTATTTGAATTAAAGCTTAGATTTTTCTCTTTTTTTTGCATTGTTGTCCTATATTATTTAAAAAAAGAATTTATTAGAAGCCAAAGAACACTTCTTAACCAGGGGTGCCAATAATTATGGAGGGCACTGTATTTGGGGGTGGATCATTCTGCTGCAGTGGTGTTGTGTTTGTGTGTGTGTTGAGATTGGATCAGACACAGCAGTTCTGCTGAAGAAAAAGCACTGTTCACTCGCTCACCACTATACGATCACCACAATTTATAATCTCATAAAAATACTATTTGTGCTAATTCTAGTTATAAAGTTACTCTCATTTCCAAACATTTGGCCTTCAGTAAAATGTTTCTTATTTTTCACTATTTTTCTTTGTTGACCTTCACTGTGGAATAGAGAAGGTCGATCAGCTACAGCATTCTCAGAACAAATTAAACAAACCACCTTTTCTGAGGCAAGAAATCAGTGTACACAGAGAAGAATGTAGTACAAAGCATTGTCACTTAGTAGAGGGACACCTTGTAGTCTCTCTTTACCAAGAACATGATGACATAGATTTCAAATGAGCTGAATCTCTATGCTAAAAATAATTGGATTTTACCAGAAACTCTCTGGTATTTTATGAGTGTATATAATTGAATTGATCTCCTTAATGGTGATTACGTTATCTGGTTCAGATACGTCATAATGAGTCATATATACAATCTGCCACTTAGGGGCATTCAGTCATTTATAAAAACACCACCATAAGGATAATGGAAAAACACAGACAAAAATAGCTAATCTGTATATTGATCAGTGTGATGTATGTGTAGGAGAAGAAAGGTTACTAAAATAAAGCTTTCATAGATACCACTTACAGCTCACTGCTTTTAAAATAGATAATAGATTGAAGCATGCCTCTTGTCAATTGTAGTGGTCTTTATGTAGGCTGGGAAAGCACCTAACTAGCGGCCTCTGTTTGTAGTCTTCCAAACCTCTGTTTAATAGGTTCCAAAGGCCCTGTGCAGATTGTTTAAGCGATTTCTGGGTCTTAAAGTGGTTCTTAACCCTGTGGATGCCGAAGACCAGCAGACACAGTGCTGGGAGAGGGCAGCGGCAAGTGCAGGTCTCCTCAGGGTAGTCATCCATCATACTGAACATTCCCATATCACACATACTGATTAATATAGGAAGCAACATGTATCATTGTCATGAAAATATTTCACATTACCTTCTGATAGCACCAGGCACATTCTGGTCCTTGGCTGAGACATTCTTTACAAGTCGAAACAAGGGGTGACCTGCAATGGTTTTCAGCTAAAGCAAAAGGAAAACAGAGAGAAGTATTAAACATCAATGATGACCTTTACCACTTTAGAGGCTTAAAATGCTACAATAAATACAGACAGCTTCCCTAGTCTGTTCCTGGAACAAACCTGCCCTTCATATTTTGCTGCTTTTCTTGATTAAGAAACTAAATTCAGCCAATTATTTTATTAATAGGCCCTTTGTGAGGGTGTTAGGGAAAATAGGATTTGCATTCAGCTCGCACAAGACCGACACTGGGAAATCCAAATCTTAAACCTACAATGCACTCTAAAATGATGTTCCATCTACCACTATACAGTGGTGCTTGAAGGTTTCTGAACCCTTTAGAATTTTCTATATTTCTGCATAAATGTGATCTAAAACATCAACAGATATTCACTCAAGTCCTAAAACTAGATAAAGAGAATCTAGTTAAACAAATAAGAGAAAATATTATACTTGGTCATTTATTTATTGAGGAAAATGATTCAATATTACATATTAGTGAGTGGAAAAAGTATATGAACCTCTAGGATTAGCAGTTAATTTGCAAGTGAAATTAGTCAGGTGTTTTTAGTCAATAGGGATGATAATCAGGTGTGAGTGTACACCCAGTTTTATGCAGGGATCTATCACAGTCTGCTCTTCATAACACATTTGTGGAAGTGTACCATGGCATGAACAAATGCGATTTCTGAGGAACTCAGGAAAAGAGTTGTTGATGCTCATTAGGCTTGTAAAGGTTAAAAAAACATCTCTAAAGAGTTTGGACACAACAAATTCAGTCAGACAGACTGTGTACAAATCGAGGAAATTCAAGACCATTGTTACCCTCCCCAGGAGTGGTCAACCACCAAAGATCACTCCAAGGTGTGTAATAGTTGGCGAGGTCACAAAGGACCCTAGGGTAACTTCTAAACAACTGAAAGCCTCCCTCACATTCGTTAATGTTAATGTTCATGAGTCAATCATCAGAAGAACACTGAACAACAATGGTGTGCATGCAAGGAGAAAAAGAACATTGGTTAAAGATCACATGGACAAGCCGGAAGGCTACTGGAAGAATGTTTTGTGGATCGATGAGACCAAAATAGAACTTTTTAGTTTAAAAGAAAAGCATTATGTTTGGAGAAAGGTAAACGCTGCATTCCAGCATAAAAACGTTATCCCATATTTAAAACATGGTGGTGGTAGTATCATGGTTTGGGACTGTTTTGCTGCACCTGGGCCAGGATGGCTTGCTATCATTGATGGAAAAATACATTCTAAATTATATCAGAAAGTTTTAAAGGAATGGCAGGCCATCTGTCCATGAACTGAATCTCAAGAGAAGGTGGGTCATGCAGCAAGCCATTCTACCAAAGAATGGTTAAAGAATAATAAAGGTAATGTTTTGGGATGGCCAAGTCAAAGTCCTGACCTTAATCTAATCAAAATGTTGTGGAAGGACCTGAAGTGAGCAGTTAATGTGAGGAAACCCACCAACATCCCAGAGTTGAACCTGTTCTGTATGCCGGTGTGCAGGACTGATCAACAGTTACTGTAAACATTTAGTTATAGTTATTGCTGCATGGAGGGAGCTGTCACACCAGATACAGTAAACAATGGTTCACATACATTTGCCACTCACTAATATGTAATACTGGATCATTTTCTTCAGGAAACATATGACCAACTATAATCCTTTTGTCTCATCTGTTTAACTAGGTTCTCTTTATCTACTTTCAGGACTTGTGTGAAAATATGGGACAATAGAGTATAGAGGTCTTTGGTTTTCCATTGTCACGGAAGGCTACGATCCATAACACACTTCAAAGCTTTGCAAACAACCACTTGAAGGCCAAAGAAAGTAGTGAAGACAAGCACGGACTTTCCTCTACAATCACTTGATCTAAATCCCATTGAGCATTTACGGGGGCACTTGAAGACCAAGAAAGTCAGGAATTCAGTAGCATCACAAGCTGTGCTTCTGAAATAGTAAACTCGTGCATGGATCATAAGATTTTGCACAAACCTGTGGAGTCGATGCCAGCTAGAGTGCATGCAGTAATTACAGCAAAAAGGAAACATACTTTTCACTCAAATATTAACCCGATTATTATTGCTTGATAAACATTGTATGAAATATCTATATGAAGTATGCTAAACAGAAGCATTTTCACTGGCCCCCACTCTGTATTTAATTTAGATACGGGAGGTTAAATCTATTTCTATCTTGATTTAAAAAAAATGTATTGTGCTTGTTTTGCTACTATAAAATGAAACACTTTTAGAGTTTTGAGGCATTTCTCAAAAACCTCCACCAGCTGAGCCGCGACTGATCCTTGGGATTAACAGAAGGGTTGTTGTAGAGGACTATACTGCTTTAGGAGATCAGCAGGTCATGTTGGAGCTTAACCAGTACAGTCTTTAAACACCATTATCAATTTTCTAATCAATGTGGTACTTAAGAGGCAGCCAATGTAAACCAAATAAGAGCAGGTAATATGATCTGACCATGTTTTCCTAGTTAGGATGTGAGCTGCAGGATTCTGGACAAGGTGAAGCTTTTTTTTTTAAAAACAATCCACATAGCAGCCAGAGCTTTTAATAGGCTATTTGCTGGGACTACAGATAATAATCAAAATATTATGGCATTATAATGCGTCCTGAGTCTCATCAGAATCTGTGGTAACAGGTTATCAGCTGTAGATCATTTTGTGGTTTACAAATTTCTATGTCACATCAGCATCAATGGGATAATAATAATGCGTTGAATTTATATAGCACTTTTTCCAGAACTCAAAGTGCTTTACACTTGCATTATCCATTCATACCATACCCGGTGATGGTAAGCTACTACGTAGCCACAGCTGCCCTGGGGCAGTCTGACAGAAGCGAGGATGCCAATGTGCACCATCGTCCCTTCCGACCACCACCAATCACACAACCAATTCAATACTAGGCAATGTGGATTAAGTGTCTTGCCCAAGGACACAATGACAGTGGGGGCTCAGATGGGGGCTCGAACCGGCAACCCTCCTGTTACAGGGTGAGCACCTTAACCCGCTGCACCACTACCAGCCCATGGCTGGATGATGGGAGCGAGACTGTAGAGATACTAGTCAGACACATTCACATTGTGGACAATTTAGTGTGATCAGTTAACCTGAGACAAGTATTTGTAATGTGGGAGAAAACGAGAGTACCAGGATTAAACTCACATGGATGTGAGAAGAACAAGCAAACTTCACAAAGGTTAGGATCGAACTGGGAATATCTCAGATGTAAAACGGTTACACCATAAATAATTTACATATAACCTAATATTGCTTTTTTTTCCTCAACTGCACTAAGGATTGTACGCATTATCATCCCTTAACATTTATAGCATTATCCAGAGCGACTTATAATTTATACATTCTTATTATCCAAGTAATTGTAGGTTAAGGGTCTTGCTCAAGAACCCAACAGTGGCTGCTTGGCAGAGGTAGGATTTGAACCCTTGACTTTCTGGTCCATAGTCCAACACCTTAACCGCTAGGTTACGACAATCCCTGCACGATAGACAGGTAATATAGACAGGTACAATATAAAGGTAAGAGAAAATGTTCCAAACCATTAAAAGTGTGCGTGGTTAAAGTGTTTGACAACATCCAGGGTTTAAATCTCACCTCTGCCAAGCTGCCACTGTTGGGTCCTTGAGCAAGACCCTTAACCCACAATTGCTTGGACTCTAAGATTGTATAAATTGTAAATTCCTCTGAATAAGGATGTCTGCATAAATGTAAATCTGATATGGACTGTATACTGGAGGTGTTAAGGGGATGTGTTGATGGCTCAGCATTAACATATCTTAGATAAGATATGCCTTTATTAGTCCCACAATGGGGGAATTCACTAGTGAATTAGGACCACACTCAAAATGATCAGTTATCTCAACCATTTCAGTATTTGGAATAAAGTGGGCTATATCTTTGAGATGGAAAACCCCTGATAGCAGGTTCGGAGGGTTTGTTCTACCTGGAACCATCAACCATCTAAAGAAACTTTGACTAATCCCTGTTATAATGGAATGGAGGCTTAAACATGCACCTGTTCTTGCATGTTGTGTGTGAATGTTAAAGCGTTCAAACTGGTTCGTTCTTTATTGAGTCCTGCTGATTAACACACTAGTCTATAAAAGCAGCCACTACAGAAGTGATAGACCTTCAAGGGAAAATTAATATAGGACACTTGGTTATAAGTCAATTCACTTGAATACTTACCCGAGTGAGAGGATGAAAGCACTAACGCAGCGATGATCACCACGCCATTCAGGATAAAATGAGTGTATTTAAGCAGGCAGGAACTCATAGCAGCATTGAACAACTGGTTCCCTATCACTTATGCTACGACTCGGACCAAAACCGGGAACAGGGACTTCTGGAGAACAAAATAATCACTGTGGAGAGCTCAGACCAACCGCAGCGTAACGCACCGACTCACTAGCCGCTAATCCCGATCAAATTCTACCTAAAACCCCGATTATCCCCGGAAACCGGACAAAGCCTGGTTTGTTTGGAGGACGGTGAAAACGCGAGGCGAGATGAACTGCGCAGCGTCCCTCCATTTACCCTAAACACACCGGACTTCGCCATCACACGTCTCTTAGCGTAATAACGGAGAAAAAAAGTGGAGAAAAATCACGCTCGCTCTCTTCGTCTGTCCAGTAGAAGTGAGACTGCACGCGCGCGCCTTTATTCAGTGGTACCATGGCAACGCCGCTGCCCCCTCGATAAAAGCACTGGGCCGGTAGGCGGGGTGCAGGAGGAACACGCTTCACCTCCCAGCTCTGTTTGGTGGCCCTTTGCTGTCCAGCTGCAGCAGCAAACCAAGCCCCAGGCTTAGCAAAACCTCAGCTTGACCAAAAGTAGTGCCAGGTGGGGCGGAAATGTGAGGGAAAGTTAATGTGCGAGAAACCACGGAGACGCCGTTCGGTGTAACCGCAGAATTACCTGTGACTGAAACGTATCTAATACCTCGAATAACAGCTGTGGTTCGATTTGGTGTGAACAAGCTCTGGATGTAAGTAGAGTCAAAGAATTGCGTAGTTCATGGAAACTTTCCATCGAATCCTACTCATCGTTCATACAGATTTCCAAGAGGATTCCCATCTGGGGATTTTTCAGCTCGGCCCAGATGTTTGACTGCTCCTGAATGTTCATCTTCCAAATCCTTCACATTTGCACTCTTTTGAAAGGGAGAAATGCAAATTCATAGGAATGTTCTGTTCCTCAGTGACATGGTGAGCAAAAGGCAAAACCTGTTTATCCACTGTGGTTCACATTTATTGTCACCTGAATCAAATGACCCATTTCTGCATAGTCCTACCGTATTTTCCGTACTATAAAGCGCAGAATCAATGAATGGTTCTACTTCCATACATAAGGCACATCGGATTATAAGGCGCATTCAGTCAGAAAAGTCAAACTTTATTGAACTCATTCACATTAACAAGAAACATTGTTCAGTTGTGAGATAAAATACAAAACAATACACTCACTTTTTCCAGTTCATTCCTCTTCCACAAATCCATCAAATTCTTCATCCTCAGTGTCTGAGGTAAATAGTTGGGCGATTTCAGTATCAAGCATGTCCGGATCTCTCTCGTCATTATCCGAGTCAGTCTCATTGCTGTTACGTATCTGTTTAGTGATGATTCCACCCTTAGTGAAAGCTCAGATAGAGTCCAATAGAGACTGTAGAGACGCTTCTACCTGCTATTCTCTGTTCAATAACCGTTCAGGTTCCCTCAGAAACTCTGTTTGGTCTTCTTTACTTGGCGCCAGTCATCTTCTTGCTTCCTCCACTTCTGCGCCGTTCATTAATGTTGAATTCTCTCACAGCTGCTCTAGTCCCGTGTTCTACTGCATACCTGATAGCCTTGAGTTTGAAATCCGCTTCATAAGCATGTCTCTCAACAGGTGCCAATTTGGGGTCCTAACAAACACCGTAATATTATGTTGAAGTACATTACATATTACTTCATGAGACCCCTGACTATGGTAGCCATGATTCTCCAACAATCCATCTAGCGGTGCGGCTTTGTAGCTTACCAAAGTCATTCTATTACATTTTGACAGAAGTTTGAGCACGTGTACCACATAAAATCGGTTCAAGGTCAGTAAGCACAACCAGAATTCATACTGGAGTATAAGGTGAACTGTTGATTTTTGATCAAGTTAAAGGTCCAAAAAAATATGGTAATTAAAACAGCCCCATAACATCACAGGACCATCTCCAGCTTGAACCGCCACACATTTTTCACAAATCAAAATCAGAATCAGTTTTATTGCCATTGTCAATTAACAGGATTCTAAATTTGTTTTGGCATAAATTTGCAACATGAAACATGAAGGAAAAAGTAGCACACAGTGATAAAAATAGTAATATTAAACAAAATCTCAAAATATGAAATATAAAAGGTATGTACAACCATATTCAGAGCAGCAGTGCAACTGGATTAGTGCAATTAAAAAGCAGTGGCTGAGGCAGAGTTATAAAGTGATGTGATTATAAAGTGTTCATGAGTCCAACGGCAGAGGGGAAGAAACTGTTCTTGTGGTGGGAGGTTCTGATCCGAATGGAACAAAGCCTCCTTCAATCAAAAGAGACTGTACTGTATTTAATGCACTGTACCGTCTCTTCTCAATATATGAATCCCGTCACATACTTTAACACACAATGTGACTAATTTTTGTACGGAAACTACATATCACCACAGGAACTACAGTCATTCAGTGGTTAAGGAGCTACTGTAGTTGAGGGTTCAAGTCCCAGTAGTGCCAAGCTGTCAGTCTTGAAACCTTGAGCAAGGCACTTAACTCTCATTGTATCTTGTAAGACTGCATCAGTTATAATTAGTGCATGGGCTATTATATTACATGCTATTACATTATATTTATGCCTAATTGACATTGCAGCAATGCAGTCAAACCCAGATTCTAAATGCGCTGTGTGTTCATTTGGAAAGTGACAGTGAACGGCAAAACATTCTATTCCTCATAAGGAAGAAACCTTGAGATGCGCCAGACATAGATAAAGACCACATTATTTTCTGGATGAAGCAAGTTCTTCTCCTTGTCTTGGTTAATATAAGGGAAGTATTGTGTAAAATAAGATTGTCATAACATAACAAGAAAAGTTAAATTGAGATGCTTCACTGAAGCAATTAGTGAAGCAACTCCAAATGAAGCAGGGTATAGACTAAACATGTTATCATTGTCCATAATAATGTTTAATATCACATACAGTGGTATAGAAAATTTTGTGTACCCTGTAGAATCATCCAATTTTTGTGTATACATCACCTAAAACATAATCAATCCAATCCAATATGACATGTTTGTGTCAAAAGTATGTGAACCTCCATGGTTGGTAGTTAATTCAAGGAATTTTCAGGTGTTTTAAATCAATCAGTTTTGAGGAGGTAGCCTGATGTATTTAAAGAACAGTAAAATCTGATCTGATTCATGCCACTGACAAAGGAACTTTCTGAGAATCTCTGAGAAATCTTTGAGAAAGAACTGTTGATATGCATCAGGCTTGACAAGCTTACAACACCATTCCAAAAGGGTTTGGACTCCACCAAACAACAGTCAGATAGAATGTGTAGAAATAGTGGAAATTTAAGGTCATAGGTACTTGGTCCAGTAACAAAGATTATTTCAAGAGTAAGGTGTTTAATAGGCCACAAGAAATTCAGGGTAACTTCTAATCAGCTAAAGGCATCTCTCATATTGGCTAGTCTTAATGTGTTAATGTGTCCACCATTAGGAGAACACTGAACAACAATGGTGTATCTGGCAGGGTTACAAGGAAAAACCCACTGCTCTCCACATACAACATTGTTGTCAGTCTTGTGGCACATAGGCATTCAAGTAGGCTCTTTTTAAAAACATTTTGTGGTAGGATGAGACAGAAATAGAACATTTTGGTTTAAATCAGAAGCATTATGACTAGAGAAGGAAACTCTACATTCCAGCGTAAGAACCTTATCCTATCTTTGAAACATGGTGGTGGTGTCATCATAGTTTTATTGCATTTGGACCAGGATGGTGTGACATCATTTATTGAATTGTGAATTATTCTCCTGAGAACCAAGGAAAAGAATGGTTAGAAATGACTACGGTTAATGTTTGGGAATTGCCAAGTCAAAGTCCTGATCTTACTCTAGTTGAAATGTTGAAGAAGCAGTTTGTGTGCTGAACCCAACCAACTTCCCAGAGCTGAAACTGTTCTGTATGGAGGAATGGTCTAAACTTTCTCCAAGCTGACGTGCAGGGCTGATCAACAGTTACAGAATCATTTAGCTGCAGTTATATATTAACAAGGGAGATCACACCAGAAACTGAAAGCGAAAGTGCATATGATCTTGCCACAGATATGTAATACTGGATTAATGTCCTCAATAAATACTATAAATACATGATGAAGTACACTGCTCAAAAAATAAATGGAACACTTAAACAACACAATGTAAATCCAAGTAAATCAGACTTCACGTGGAGGCCACACACAATACTGAGCCTCATTTTGACCTGTTTTAAGGACATTGCATCAAAGTTGGATCAGCCTGTAGTGTGTTTTTCCACTTTTATTTTATTTTTTATTTTAAATTTAATTTTAATGTAATCTTAAATTTGATTTCCATTGATAAATTTTGTGTGATTTTGTTGTCAGCACATTCAACTTTGTACAAAGAATTCAATGAGAATATTTCATTCATTCAGATCTAGAATGTGTTATGTTAGTGTTCGCTTTATTTTTTTGAGCAGTATATATTTTTGCCCACCACCTCAGAGACCCAGGTTCAAGTCACAGCTGTGACTTTTGGTCAGATTGGGAATCTCATACAGACATGATTGGCTGTGTCTGAAGGAGGTCATTGGATCACACACAGTGCTGCAACATCTAGCCTGCAGGCCCTGATGGCGACCTGTCCAATGCTTATGTTACCTCATCAGTGCAAGCAAAGTTATAATATGAAAAAGTACATTCTATTCATGCAAAACATAATTCAAAAGAGGCTGTTACTAAACCTAACAAACTGAATCCAGATTACAAGCCAAGGCAGCATTCGCAGGCTTGATGCAAAGTTTAAAACTATAGGACCATACATGACTGCTGACTGTGTAGATTTGTGTATTAGGAATAATGGTTGACATAGTGACCAAGTTCTGTATACTGTTATGATGAAATAATAGGAACACCCTTTATAGTCACAGAGACACACACATCTTTTCTGATTTCGCACATTTTTGCTACTACACGTCAGTGTGTAACACACAGCAGCTGGACATGAGGTGTCACGCTCTGGGGGAGGATCTCACCTGCATACGGTCCAGATAAGTGCTGGTTCAACATAACAAATTAAAATTTTAAAATAAATGTCCACTGCCTGGTTGTATACTGTATTAGAGTTAACAGTAATTGACAGTACTAAAAATGCCTGGGTCTGATTCTGTCCAGGTTACGACTAATTTAGAATTAACAGTAAATACAGAAGTACTGCATACACATTTTGTTAACATATCACCTGCGTGGTTGAGAATAAACAGTAATAGCTTCACTGTGGTTTGTGCACTTCCATTTAGTGTTTTAACTGTGTGAGGTAGCTAGTTACAGATAGGGTATTTAAGTAATAAATACTGTTGTATATTACCTATTAGTCATCAAGCCACATTAGCTAGAGGATATTGTTAGCTATAACAAATGTTTGTCCTTCTCATTGCAGAAGAGGGTTCAGATGACAAATTTTCTGATAGCAGGAACCCATTTATCATAATTAACTACGGGGAAACCCCACATCTGGTTCCTGTTTATTCAAAACCTTGCCCAATTTAGTATCTAATATTTTAGAATTTATAATATACTGCTCAAAAACTAAAGTGAACACTAAAATAACACATCCTAGATCTGAATGAATGAAATATTCTCATTGAATACTTTGTTCTGTACAAA
>JAVSBU010290462.1:0-11423 GCA_033118015.1 Loricariichthys derbyi | reverse complement strand
CTTGCTTCTTCAGCGAGTTCAGGAGGTTCTTGTAGGGTTTGCTGCATGAATCAATCCCGTTAGCGAACTTAATGGACCAGTCCAGATAAGGATCCCATGCCATGATCATCTCCTTGAGTTCCTTTAGTGTGCAAAGGGTTTGAGACAGACACTCCAAAGACAGGCAAAATCACAAAGTACGCAACACTACTGAAGTAATGAGATCTGAAAGGTGTTGAGCTTGGATTGACTGTGCATTCACACTGCGTCACGTGTCAATCATTTGCGAGCCCATCTCTAATAAGGAGTACGTACAGGTATATGTACATATGTTCCACTGAACAAAACCATGAATGTGTGAATCTGCGATAGTGGAACCATGATTATGGAGGGTTTACTATATACCATAGCAACCAAAGACATTTACATAATGCATGCTGGGTTTTGTAGTGAGAGTTTATTACATACACAATCACAAATGCAATGTAAAATTAAGGCTAAGCGGTACAATATTGCTCCAGAAAAACAAAAACTACATAATGGCGGCCATGGCAACCTAGTAATAAATGAGCAGTCCAGAATTCAGCTCATTTAATTTGCATATTTTAGCTTGCAGAATCTTGTATTCCAAGAACTTCATGTGGTTTACATCTGCCAGGAAATTCACCACAGGAAGTCTCCTTATTTAGGCAGAGTTTTGTTGGAATTTTCAGGGCTAGAAATAAATCAACAAATATAAATTATGGTCAGAACGCTAGGCCTGTACAGCTAAGAGACTAGCCCTAACCTAAATATATCAGCAGGCTCCGTTTGGACCATCTCCCTTATTACATAATCACCTCACTTTAGGTTATATGAGCTGAGTCTGATCATTTTCGGACCGTGACCAGTACTGGATGATGATTTAACTGGCAGTATAATGCATTTGTTTAATGTATTTGTTCTAATGTGCCTAATTAAGGTGATTCTACAATAGGATCAACTGAAAAGTTGCTTTACAAATGTTACATTATAACTAAACTACATTTTTTGTTACATTGTGTCTTTTTTTATTTAAATTTTAAAAATAGTTAAAAAGAAACCAAACCACAAGTCATTTCTCATTTATGAATGAGCAAACTGTTTTATACCTGCACCGATTAAAACGTGTTTTAATTATTTTATTCCAGATTCCACTTTTCGTGCACTTCTACACTCACTGGCTACTTAAAAGCAACTGCTTGTTAAATATCTAATCAGCCATTCACACGGCAGCAACTCGATGCATGTAGGTCAATACGAGCCACTGAAGTCCAAACCGTGCATCACAATGGGGAAGAGCGGTGATTTAAGTGACTTTGAACATGGTTGTTGACTCTATGTGGGCTGGCATGAGTATTTTAGAAACTGCTGATCTACTAGAGGAAAATATCCAGTGGGCAGCAGTTCCTCTGGGTGAAAAACTCCTTGTAGATGCCAAGAGGTTAGAGGTTTTCTGGTTTAGATTGATTGCAGTTCACAGTTGGAGCAGCCATTGTGCAAAAGCATCTATTTCGGTTTTAAATTTCATGAACTGCATAAACAAAATTTAATAAATGATATATCATTCAAATGAATTTCTTATTTTTTTATTACTCGTCGGAACAATATGGAGATCTAAAAACTACATCAAAGGCATAGGGATCGGCTGGAGTTTTTCTTTCTTTTATTGCTACAGCAGCCTTCAGTCTTTTGAGACTTTTTACTGGGTTTTGAAACATGACTGTGAGGTCAGACGCTGACAATAAGCACCGGCTCAATGTTGGCATTTCAATTAATCTCAAACCATGTCTGGGGGAGTTAAGGTCAGGACTCTGTACAAGAAAGGCCAAGTTTGTAAACCGTTTCTTTATTGAGTTAATTTTAGGAGGGCAGAGCAGAAAAGCAGTGTGTTGGGGAGGTGAAAGCCTTTAAAAGTGTTACGTTAAGAGTCACTGAGGTTTTTATTCCAACCCGTTCAACTGCCTCTGTTTCTGTGCTGAGATTTTATACCTGTATGCTTCATATTATAAAGGACTAAAATAACAGAGATCACCAAGATGAACTGATGTATAGACTATATTATTTTTGGATTCATATTCAAGGTGTGTTGCTTTGTGAACTCTAAGTTTCTGTATTACACAAATAGGACCTAAAGTAACACCAGAATTTTACAAAAGTCCTAAAAATATATAAAGAACCTAATTGAACAAATAAGGAATAAAATGGTTTAAAATTTATTTTTGGTGCGAAGTTTGTGAACCATTGCTTAGGGTCGTTGTCCTTCTGCGTGACTTACTTTCTCTTGCGGTTCGGGTCATGGATGTCCTAACATTTTCTGTAGAATTTGCTGGTGTAATTCAGAACTCAATATTCCAGTAATGGCATTAAGCAGTACTTACAGATGCAGCAAAACATGCAAAAGCCCTGATACTACCACCACCATGTTTCAGAGGTGGAATAAGACCCAGTGTAAGAGCCAGCTGCTGGGCCTGAGTTTAGTGACAGGGATCGAAACAAGAAAGGATGAACACAGGCATGTCTGTGGAACACAGCGATGGATTGGTAGTCCTGGGGTGACTGTTGAATTCTGGGTTAGGCTTCAGACCTCGCCTGTGACCCTGGCTTTGATCCGTTCCAGAAGGCTCGTCGAGTGCCAGAAACGATGAGTACCGAGCAATTTTTCCTGTAAGGAATACTGTCAATTGAATGAATCTGTTCCAGACCTGCAAAATCCACAATGTATAAGGCATTATATGCATTAATGGAGTTTTGCAGGTACTCCCTGATTTACGATGGGGATCCCTTCCGACCAATCGATCACAAGTTATATTTATTAATTAATGTTTTGAAAGTGAAAAACAAAAAAAAAGTGAATATCTGCACTGAATGATATCTGAAAAGTGTGAATCGTTTTTGGCTGAATGGAGTCGCGCGACTCGACTCTCACAAGTTTAAGCAAAAGTGCTGAACAAACGGCGAATGGCGAAACACATTGTCCCCTTGAAAATGAGTTGAAAACCAAATTCGACAAGTTCCAAGGTGATCAGGTACTGAGGTACCACTGCACTTTTTTGCTTTCACCATATTTGACCATTTATTTTTATTTATTTTTTTTAAAATAAATCAATAATGATTTGAGGTACATAAAACCCATTTGTCTTGTAGTTTTGCTTATCTGCAAAAAGCACTTATTCAGTGTAAGGTCTTGTTTGCACCAGATTAAGGGCAAAATAAAAGCTAATGAGCAGGCAGTAGTGAACGTTATCCCTTCCTGAGCTGACATGAAAGTCGATGCTTAGATAATAAAGCTTGTAGAATATTTTAGAAATGCCTGCGTTTTTATTCCTGACACTATGAAGTGCTCAGTGCTTTAGTTGTTCACTTTTTCTTGCCTTAACACCACACTACTAGGCAATGTCCATTTTTCTCCATTACACAGTGCTCTATTTATAGCAGGTTAGGAATAGACAGTGTGGTTTGGTTTAACGCTCTTTGTCTGCTTATTATCACTTTAACGGTTGATGTAAAGGGTTTTAATCTTTGAAGTATTTTGACAGTTGGGTACAGGGGCAGCTTTTGGGTTATCTGCTAGCTCTATGTACTACCAGTGTGAAGTCCATTATAGTGCCAAAACTTTTTTGCTTGTAGCCCTAGTAGCGTTTCCTAACAAGAGAGAAGTTTTGCAAGCTAAAAAACAGTTTTCTTTTGTTTTATTACAGGAATAATTTTGACACTGATCATTTATTTTAGGACGGTACATGAAACATTAGAAAAAGTAACTTCCATTAGACCTGAGCAGTAGGGTTGGGCACCGAGAACCTGTTCCAAATAGGAACCGGTTCCTAACATCCAGAACCGTTAAGAGGATGTTTGAATTTCGATTCTTTTTTTCAGTTCCTAAATGCACACACTAGTTTGTTTCCGGGATTTATATTACTCCACCCAGCGCGCTCATCTGAACATGGACCACAAAAAATGCTGCTCAAAAGTCTGGCTTCATTTTAATTTGATAAAGGATGGATCGGCACAGTGCAACACCTGTGAAAAACTTATTACTGCCAAAGGAGGATGCACAACAAACATGATAAAACAGCTTCGCCTGAATGGTACAATAATTAACGAGTGTGGACCTACTGTATTTAACTTGTTGCGTCGCTCTCCTGTTCCTGTCGCTTCCTCCACTTTGGACAGTTAACCATCACCCAGCAACTCCACGTTGCAAACGGAATCAGGTTGGTACATGAAAATTATTCTTAACAGACTAGCTAAAGCTACAGACTACCAATTGCTAAAACTGTGACCTGCACTTCAAAGAATCGAAATCAAGAATCGTTTAGAACAGGAATTGAAATTGAGAATCGGAATTGTTAAACTCCAAACGATGTCCAACCCTACTGAGCAGAACCATCGGCTCCATGCCACTCTGCATGCTTTTCAGAAGCCTGATGTTTCTGTTTAAAATATCCTTTTTTATTGATCTTATTGTCAAGATGTTGGAGGCGAGGTGGAAAGGTGGACCCACGTGCAGACAGCTTCATGAATAAGGGTCGGCTTTATTGAATGTAAAATATGGAAACTAAAGAAACAAAGCAAAGCCAAAAACTAAACCAAAAAGCCTAAACAGCTAACCCCCGAGGGCGGACGGGGCTAGGGCTTGTGGTGATGACTAGAACATGTCCGAGGTGAAGTGGACCTGGTTTTATGGCTGGTGTACCAATCTGGCTACCCACATCGCGTGGATATGATTTTACGGCCAGGTGTACCGAACTGGCCAACTACTGGGACAAAGGGGAGGCCCAAGTGAGGCATGGCAGGGTGAAGTGAGGGGACAGGACCTGAAAGATGACCCATATACAGTAACAGATACCCTAGCGGTAGCGCAGGTGGTACCGAGTGGGTTCGGGCGGCACAGAGTTACAGCTACCTGTCCCTACTCTAACATGATACACCCTCCAATTACCTCAGACCTTCAGGTCTTACTCCACCCTCCCTCTACAAAGGAATGGTGGTACCTTCGTCCCTCATCTCCTCTGGTGCCTTCTAAAAGCCCCACATCAGCTAAGCGGGCCGCAGCAAACCAGTACGGTTGCCTGACCAACAGAAGTAGAAAGGTCTTACCTTCAAAAACAGCCCTCGACGACTGGTTTGCACGACTCGCATTTATAATCCGATCACAACACGTTCTTATGTTAATTGCTTCTTTATGGGCCTTATGATGGTTTTGTTGCACTTTTGTGAAGTTCCTTTTGCTTCTTCTGCCCACCTGATCACAGTGCTGTGAATCACCAAGCAGAGGTGGGAGTTAACGAGCAGAAGGTCACTATAGGTCGAGCTTGTTAGCTCCCATTTGAACTAGACGGTTGATTAGAGAACCTATAAGTGTATAAACTGGTTCACCTTCACTCATTGGGTCCATTTCTTCTGGCTGATCTTCCGTGTTGTTCGAAATACTCTGACGAGTTCAAATAATGTAGTTATCGTTGTAAATAATGACAGGACATTAGAAGCTGTCCAGTTTCTAACTGAGTTGTTACGATTGGTTCCAAGTCTCATATACGTCTCTCTAACTGAATGGATCGTAATAATAGAAAATCCTTTCGGCTAGGTTTAGTCCGTATTAAGCTCGTATACAACAGGAATGATCACCTTATGATGCGCCTCTGTAAATTGTGTGTGATCCTTCCCTGTTCTGTTTGGTGAGATTATTGGGCCTTGAGGTCACATGTTTTATAACACTGGCATCTGTGTGGCTCTCTAATTTAGCTTTAATGCCCGAGTGTGGGTTGAAAGGTGTAATTTTGTTCTCCTTCACTGACGCTCTGCCTCTCTTGGCTAATTTAAGCCTGGATGCAGCTGCGTGCGATTTTACGCAAACCCTATCAGCTTTGTTTGCATCCTTCACTAAACAGGCATTTAAAAAAGCCAACAAAGACACCTGGTGGTTATTTTATCAAGAGAGCAATACAGTCCCTTAGATTTTGTGTGCTGATTTCCATACAAACATCTGCCCAGATTCAAACAGCTGACTGTACAGCAACAGCTCGGTTCCGTTCCAAGCTGAAAATGCGGTTTTACATGCGAATCAAGAAGGAGGAGTTATTTAAACGTTAATTTAAGGTCGCGTGCTGTTCTTGGATCATAGATCTGCTGCGTGAAACTTCAATGTTCTAGCTAAACGGAACCGAGGCGTGAGTGACCTGAGCACGGCCAGGATCCGTTATTAATTCCATGCGCCTGAAGAATGAGCCGGAGCGACTGGAAAATGTAAGGCTCATTTGCAGATGACGTGTTTTGGTGGAGCAGATTTAGTTTGAATGAGATGGACTTGGAAGAGCCGTTTAGAGATTCATTATTGATGTCAGTTTATTGAAGTTCAGTCTGTCTCTCGGGGTAAGATTAGACAATGTTTAAAAACATTTACAAATCATTAAAAAAGGCCAAAGTATTTACTAATTAGTCACCATGATTCGGTCATGTACGGTCCTGAAACGTAGGCGGTGAAAAATTGATTCAAGGTAAATGTTTATTCATTGTAATGTAGGATGTTTGAGTTTCTTATGCATTATTCATGAACACAGAAGCACTCAGCAATGCTTTATGAATAATCGATACGAGGACGTCGATAATAGAGCTGCCATTTTTCAAAAGTTGGTTAGCTGGGTAGTTTCTAAAAGCTTCTGCCTGTGTGCTGGGTTCTAAGAATGAACAGAAGTGTCTGCTTGCATAGTCCTTACTGTCAGATTTGATGCCTCTACAAGCTCTGGTTGTACAGCTGGACAAAAACGTTTCTACGTACTAAATACTCCTGAAGCCGGTTTTGTGTGTAATAACTTACTCAAAGACACATGATGATGTCTGGTTCATGTTAATAATCACATCACTATATATTATTGGCATAACGACGCACAAATCAAACATCACATTACTCATGTCGAGCCACTTCTAAACCAGAGACAACATCAGAAGCTTCTTACATGGGCTGTGGAGAAAAAGAACTGGACTGTTGCTCAGTGGTCCAAAGTCCTCTTTTCAGATGAAAGTACATTTCGCAATAGAAATCAAGGTCCCAGATTCTGGAGGATAACTGGAGCGACTCAGAATCCACGGTGCTTGAAGTCCAGTATGACGTTTCTACAGTCAGTGATGATTTGTGGAGCCATGTCATCTTCTGGTGTTGCTCCACCAGGTTTTCTGAAGTCCACAGTAACACAGCCATCTAGCAGGAAATCTTAGAGCACTTCGTCCTTCTGCTCACAAGCTTTATGTAGATGCTGATTTCATTTTCCAGCAGGACTTGGCACCTTCCCACACTGCCAAAGGTACCAAAAGCTGGCTTAGTGACCATGGTGTTTCAGAGCTTGATTGGTCAGCAAACTCACCTGATCTCAACCCCATAGAGAATCTATAAGCTATTGGTAAGAGGAAGATGAGAGACACCAGAACCAACAATGCAGGTGACCTAAAGGCTGCTATCAAAGTAACCTGGGCTTCCATTAGACCTGAACAGAACCACAGGCTGATCTGCTCCATGCCACGCTGCATTAATGCAGTAATTCATACAAAAGGAGGAACAACCTTTACAGACTTTACAGAAGGCCCCAAATTGTGCCCAAAGTGTCAATATTTTGTGTGTCCACCATTATTATCTGGCATCGACTTAACCCTCTTTGGCATGGAATTCACTACAGCTGCACAGGTTGCTCCTGGAATCCTCTTTCCCTCCACCATGATGACCTCACAGAGCTGGTGGATGTTAGACACCTAGATAAGCTCCTCCACCTTCTGCTGCAGGACGGCCTACAGGTGCTCAGTTGGGCTTAGGTCTGGAGACATGCATCACCTTTACTTTCAGCTCCCTTGGCAAGGCAATTCATCTTGGTGTGTTTGAGGTCGTTATCATTTTGGAAAACTGCCAGTTTCCAAAGGGAGGGGATCACGCTCTGCTTCAGAATGTCACAGTATATGTATACCACAGCTCCTCAGCTCTCATGTAGCCCCAGACCATGATGCTACCACCATCATGCTTAACTGTAGGCGATGCTGCCATACATGCTGGACACCATCTGAGCTAAACAAGTTTATTGTTGCTTCGTCAGATCACAGGACATGGTTCCAGTAACCCATGTTATTGGACAGCAAACTGTTTGTGGGCTTTCTGGTGCGTCATCTTCAGGAGAGGCTTCCTTCTGGGACGAAGGCCATACAGACTGAGCTGATGCATTGTGTGCTGTACGATCTGAGCTCTGACAGGCTGACCTCCTACTTCTACAACCTCTGCAGCAGTGCTGGTAGCACTCAAGTCTATTTTTTAAGCCAACCTCTGGATATGATGCTAAACACTTGGACTCCAATTCTTTGGACAACCCTGGTGAGCTGGACTTGGCCACTGTGCTGTAGCTCAGTTTCAGGGTGTTGGTAATAGAGGCCATCTTTATGGAGAGCAACAATTCTATTTCTAACATTCTCAGATGAATATCCCGTGGGCAGTCTGAGAGAATTGTGCCCAAAACAGCCCTGCTCCCCATTCACAGGTGTAGGACTATGGACCAGAAGGTCCAGGGTTCAAATCCCACCTCTGCCAAGCTGCCACTGTTGGGGCCTTGAACAAAACCCTTAACCTACAATTGCTACATTGTTATGACAGATATTGAAAAAATAACCGACGTAATTAAGGTTTTGTAAATCTTTTCATAGTCTTTCAAGTATCAAATTGTAGAGTGCTTGATGTTTTAAAAGTGTAAATCAGCTCTTTTCACGTGTTTTATTCTAACACAGTGCTTTAATTTCTTAGCTGTAACACAGCATTACCAGTGTTTGTGAAAAGATGAAAGCAAGAGTTCAGCTTCTGAACGATGGTTCGCAGTAAAGCCGTGGTCACACCAAGATCAACAAGTGTGGTTAAAATTAACTGGGCATATTTTAGCCAAAAATGCTTCTCAGTTGTGGCACAGTTTGCTGTTGTACCTGAAATACTAGCTATGACCATGTTTGGGATGTGTTGTCCAGCTTAGTCTTAAGCTTCCTAACCTGTCTGAGTAAGTCTTTATCAAGGTCAGATAACTTAGCACCCATATACCATCTTGTTCTTATTGGTAACATGGGACAAATGCAGCAGCTGTTAAAATGAAATGGAGAACCGTTTGCCATCGTATTTTTATTTGTAATAAAAATAGTTATAAAAATTAGTACAGTAATACCTTGTTTATTGCGGGAGATACGTTCCAGAACGACCCGCGATAACCGAAAATCCATGAAGTAGAAATGGTATATTTATATAAGTATTAATACACTATATTAAGGCTTTATAAACCCCTTAAGCTGAACTCAATTAGGCGTGCATCATCGCCTCGCCGCTAGGTGGCAGTAAAGACCGGCTAATCGCCTAAAGCCTCAGAAGCAGAAGCACTCGTTACATCATCGTTACTCCTTACACTGGATTATAAAACGAAGTATCAATAAATGGATCTACTTTCATATATAAGGCGCATCAGATTATAAGGCACATTCAGCAAAACTTAAGTCAGACAAGTCAAACTTTATTCTTTATTCAGTTCACATTAACTCTAAAAATTATTCAGTTGTAAGATAAAATACAAAACAATACTACACTCACATTTTTAGTTAATTTCTCTTCCATAAATCCATCAAATTCTTCATCCTTAGTGTCTGTTTTTGTTTGGTGATTTCAGCATCAATCATGTCCGGATCTCTCTCGTTATTATCGGTGTTCCATTGCTGTTACTTAGTTGTGTAGTGTTGATTTTGCCCTTCGTGAAAGTTCGAATAGATACTGTAGAGACGCTGCTACCCACTGTTCAAGTTTGTCCTCTAACTGTGTCCCTCGGAATGTCTGTTTGGTTTCCATTTCAATCTATAGAGTAAAAAGCTTGAGCAGTTTCTCCCCTAACGTTATTTTGCAGTCGGGTTCCGTAGAACAGCGTTCAGACGCTCATTAAAACTCTCATTGTAGATAGTTACTGAGATTTCTCCAAGTGTAGATAGCGTGACCGCGGTAACTCTGTTTGATCTTCTTTACTTGATGCAGATCATATTCTTGCTTCCTCCACTTCCACACCATTGATTCATAAATTAATAATAATAATTTAATTCTCTCTGAGCTGCTCTATTCCCGTGTTCTACTGCATACCTGATAGCCTTGAGTTTGAAATCTGCTTCGTAAGCTTGTCTCTTAACAGGAGACATTTTGGGGTCCTAAAAAACACACCATAATATTATGTTATACTACGGTAGCACAAAGCGCTTCGGCTTTGTTGCTTACCAAAGCCATTCTAAAGCATTCTGACAGATTTTTAAGTACGCTGTACCATATAAAATCGGAATTCATACATATAAGACAAACTGTAAATTTTTGATCATATTAAAAGATTTTTTGTGGCCTTATAGTCCAAAAAATACAGCTGTCCTTAGAAATTGGTATAGCTATTTACATGAACAGTTGAATAATGAGAACTAGTTAATAGCCTGGTACCTTAACTACTGAGCCACAGCAGCCATGATGCTATACCTTATTACAAGCTAATTATTAGCAATTCCTCTGCTTACAGTAACCTGGAGCTGTGAACTGCAAGTTTCTGATTGGCTTCCAATATCTTATTTTTCACATGACAAACTTCTCTTGCACTTTAGCAATACAGGAGCACAACGTAAGAAATGTGTAACTGATTTTCTTACACAAAGCAACATGCGTATGTATGTGGACCCCTGCTATTCAAAACGTAACAATTTTTTTTTTAAATTTTGAATTCAAGGAGTAATCATGAATGTTTCATTGATCTGATTTCCTGAAAGGTTATATAGAAGCAGCTGATGAAAAGAGATTACTAATAATAATGTCAGCAATGTTAATTGAACACTAGTAATTGGAGACAGATTGGACTGTGTATGTGTGTATGTGTGCAGGATCCAGCTGTATTTGTCCTCTGTTTATTCTCACTGGGAGTTTAATACGTCCCTCAGCAGCGTTCAGTCTCAGGAGGAATGTTCACCATTGACCTCATTATAAAAATAGTTATGTTTTTGCTGTCGTCCATGTCAGTTTAGCCTCTGTTATTTTACAGTCCAAAAATTCATGGGAATCTTCTTTATTAGAAATTTAGCATGTAATACTCTGTTAGATAAAACAGTATTTGTGTTTGCATGTGCAGCTCCTCCCTTGCATAATCCTGCAAATCTGGTTTTAATCGGCGATATTTAGTGGAATTTTTTTCCAGATTCTTATCGTCTCAAATTTGTATCGTCGTCTTGGTTGTACATGCGTTTAATTTACCATTTTTGTTTTTCCTGTTATGTGAATGAATAATTTAACAAAGACTATTAGCACAAATATTAGTAAGAACAGGAGAAAGGACTGGAAGTGGAAGATCTAAAGATGTTGAGGTTCTCCTTGGGAGTGACAAGGATGGATAAAGTTAGGAATGAGATCA
>JAVSBU010290351.1:0-11423 GCA_033118015.1 Loricariichthys derbyi | reverse complement strand
ATAACAAGGAATACATGAGGTAAGGGGAGGAGAAAAAAAAAAAAAAACATCCCCAGACTATGCACAAATACACATTACAACTGAGACTCATAAGAAAAGCAACGAAGGCATAAAAACAGGTGGGAGACAGATAGTCTCTGCATGTTGCCCTTCTGGAGGATTGTTTATATTCCAGCGGTGACCTTGGCCAAGGTACATGCTGATAGGAAGCCAATTAACATAAGAAGCAGACTCTGACGCCAGATGCATACTTAGCAATCTGACTCGCATCCATTCCGTTCAAAATTGTCCAAGTGGTCTCTAAAATGGTCCAAACTCCGTTGCAGATCCGCCAGCTTCTCCAAGCTCGAAGTATTCTCGTGACTAACAGTCACGGTGTGAGTGCCAAGTGATCTACTCATTGTATTAATCATGTCAGGCAGGGTAAATGGGCCTTGGACGGCTGCCTGAATTCCACAAACTTTCTGATACACCAGGACAATGCCTAATCCAATCAGCAAAAATCCAGTGATCATAAATCCAAATATAAAAACATCCTCTACATCCTCCACGGAAAGAGTCGCCAGGCACATGACCCGCTGCTTCTCCCAGGCATCCACCGTGTACCCAGCTGAAAATGTTCTGTCAGGACAAGCAGGTTGCTCCGAACCCAGTCTTCTCGTCAATAAGATAGTGTCAATTGCATTCAGAGACCACTGAATAAATTCTATTTTTCTCTGTTTCAGTAGGAGTCTCTCAAAACAAGACGAAAACACATAGCAGATGCAAAGCAGGGAAGATTAGGGAATGAGAGAACACAAACACGTCTGCCCTCGCCGAGAGCAAGGAGGAAAAGGTGTCTGGATGGGACGCCTGAAGAGTTAGAAAGGCAGTGATGTTATAAGTCTCCACATAAGTGGTGAAAACTTTAGTAACAGTAACAGTTAATTTGATAGGTTTTTCAACTATATTAAATTTATTGGCACACAAACATGCCAAAATGTTGTTTTGCATCAAATGAGTTTGTGTTTTTAAGGAACAAAGCAAGGCAATTCTCTAAAAAAAAATTTTTAATTATGCGTTCATCTCGCTTGGTGTGGGTTTGGCACTGATAAGAAGCTTAATGAGGCAATGAGTGCAAAAAACAGACATTTAAATGTTTTAGGTTCTGACACCATGTCGTAAAAACCACCATTATTATTATTATTATTATTAAGCATCTCATCATGACGGGATAAGAATTATAATAATAACAACATTAATAATTAGTGATTTTACAAACCCAGAGAAAAGAAAATTGAGGGAGTGAATATAAGAGGGAGAGAAAGTATTCAGAGAAAAGGTTATACCATCTGTTAGTTACTTTTATACTCTCACACACAGTGGCATTTGTAGTTTTAGCAGGAATATTATGAACATGCAGAATGAAATTTAATTTACTTTAAATGGCGAGCTGGACTGAATCATCAGATCTTACTTTATATAAACTATAGCTGAGTGTGTGGAGTCGAAGGTCCGTTTTTGTGTGGGCGAAAGTACTTTATACTCGAAGAAAGAACAAAAAGGGTTGATGGCGAAGAACTTTTTGACAGAATGTTCTTTGCAAGTCCATATTAAGGTGAAATCGTTTTCCACAAAAAACCTTCACACCTACAAATTTATCCTCAGAAATGATCCCTTCTGCTAAGAACCAATATGGGTCTGCCTTCCAATATTTATAAGTACACTCATGAATCATTATGATGAATAACATAACGTGGATTATCTGGTTACAGCAGCACGTCAATCTCTGGAAGATATCTGGACTTTAAGGTTCATTGTGGGACACAAACAGAAAATTTACCACAGAACAGGCCGTCACTGTAGCTGGTATTTTGGCCCGTTCCTCCATGCAGATCTCCTCTAGAGCAGTGATGTTTTGGGGTTCTCACTGAGCAACAGGGACTTTCAACTCCACCCACAAATTTGAAGACTGGAGACTGGCTAGGCCACTCCAGGACCTTGAAATGCATTTTAACGGAGCCACTCCATTGTCTGAGCAGTATGTTTGGGATCATTGTCATGCTGGAAGACCCAGCCACGTTCCATCTTCAATGCTCTCACTGATAGAATGAGGTTTTGGCTTAAAAATCTCACAATACATGGCCCCATTCATTCTTCCCTTACCACAGATCAGTTGCCCTGTCCCCTTTGCAGAAACCAGCCCCAAAGCATGATGTTTCCACCCCCATGCTTCACAGTAGGTATGATGTTCTTGTGATGTAACTCAGCATTCTTCTTCCTCCAAACACGACAAGCTGAATTTTCCTATTTAGGTTTCATCTGACCACATGATATTCTCCCAATCCCGTTCTGGATCATCCATATGCTCTTTGGCAAACTTCAGACGGGCCTGGACATGTACTGGCTTAAGTAGGGGGGCACGCCTCTCAGCGTAGTGTGTTACTGATGGTAGCTTTTATTACTTTGGTCCCAGCTCTCTGCAGGTCATTCATCAGGTCCCTCAGTGTAGTTCTGGGATTTTTGCTCACCATCCTCATGATCATTTTGACCCGACAGGATGAGATCTTGTGTGGAACCCCAGATAAAGGGAGATTATCAATGGTCTTGTATGTCTTCTATTTTCTTACAATTGCTCCCACAGTTGATTTAGTCACACTAACCTGTTTGCCTATTGTAGATTCACTCTTCTTCTTCCCACCCTGGTGCAAGGCTAAAATTTTCTTCCTGTTGTCCTTCACCAGCTCTTTGGTCTTGGCCATGGTTGAGTTTGGAGTCTGACTGTTTGAGGCTGTGGACAGGTGTCTTTTATACAGATAATGAGGTCAAACAGGTGCCATTAATACAGGTAACAAGTGGAGGACAAAAGAGCTTCTTAAAGAAGTAGTTACAGGTCTGTGAGAGCCAGAAATCTTGCTTGTTTGTGGATGATCAAATACTGATTTTCCAGCATAATTTACAAATAAATTCTTTAAAAATCCTACAATGAGATTTCCTGGATTTTTTCTTTCTATTTTGTCTCTCATAGCGGAAGTGTACCCATGATAGAAATTACAGACCTCTCTCATCTTTCTAAGTAGAACTTGCACAATCAGTGGTTACTTTTTAGCCCCACTGTATGTAGAAATACAGAAAATTCTAAAGGGATCACAAACTTTCAAGCACCACTGTAGCTCACATTCTTCCTATGCTCTCTAGACACACACACACACACACACCCAAAAAAAAAAAAAAAAAAAAAAATTACATTCAGATGGTCGTGTCAGAATGTGGCATAACAATAATGTATCAATCATTCAGGTTGTTGGTAGTGTAATGGGGTGGTTTTCTTGGCCCATTTTGGTCCTGTTATTATACCAGCTGAGCATCGTTTAAACCCCACAGCTTACCTGAGCATTGTTTCTGACCATATACACCCCTTTATGAACACAGTGTACCATCTTATGATTTCTACTTCCAGCTGGATAATGCACCATCTTCCAAAGCTCAAAGCATCTTGCACTGGTTTATGGAACACGACAATGAGTTCACTGAAGCTCAAACAGCTCCACAGTCACCAGATCTCAATCCAATAGAGCAGCATTGGGACATGGTGGAACGCGAGATAGCCATCATGGATATGCAGCCGACAAATCTGCAGTGACTGGGGAAATAATGTCTGAGGAATGTTTCCACCACCTTCTTGAATCTGCCATGATGAATTTAGACAGTTCTAGCTAAAGTGAAGATGAGGTCGTTCATTTTAAACTCCTGGGTAAAGCAATGATACACAACTGATAATGACAAGAAACAAGCCATTAAAATAAATAAATAAATAAAGCAATGAATTTAGACAATCATGAAGAAGCATTCATTAATCATAAACCTGTTAACCTGTACCAGCTCTTGGATTCTATCCTTATATACAGTGTAATTCACAATTCGCTGCACAACCCATTAACCTTTCTAACCTTGAATCCTCCACACATTTATTATGCACCGGTGCAATTAAAACGAGGGCAAAATGTTAAAAATCCATCTTTTTTTAATATTCATAGAGAAAAATAGTCCTTAAAGGGTTTATCCGGTGCTCCATTGTACAAAACAGAAGCAAGTTCCACAATTAATATTGTGTTGAGTGCTACCAAAATCACACAAAAAAAAAAGTTAGTAAAATCACGTTAATTGATACACATTTACGGAGATAGCCACGTGACATGACGGAAAATTCCGAGTACTTCCGATTATTTAGTGATGTCATTGTCAGACTCTCTAAAAATGGCCGACAGCTCTTCAGATGAATCTTGCTCTGAATTTGACTTGGAATATTTACAAGAAAAGAAACTTCCCTACAGATTTGATCAAAAAATTCGAGCGAAAGGCTGTCCAGGATGAATATAGAGCTGCCCAGGTTATTCCAATTGGAGAAGTGGATCACATAGGCCACTCAAATCGGTAAACAAACTGTATAATTTTTAATTCACAGCATTGTTTTATTTTATGATTTATGTGGTCTGTTACACCCTACTGCTTTCCCTGAGCTGAGATGACCAGAGCAGAATGTTCATGAAAACCTGCAGCCATTTGCAGATGAGGTTTGTTAGGTTATCTTTAAACCAATAGCTCTGACTGGATTAATCTATATCCATAATCTATGCATCAAATCCATTTAAACAATAAAAAATATTCTTAAACACTCAACTTATCACAGAACACTTTTTTTACGATCTGGTCTGGGTAAATCCTGGCCATAAATACCTGAAAACGAGCCAAAATCCACCCCACTTTCACCGGCTCTGTCTGATGTGCATGGTATATTCCAGTGCCCATATTTCGATGGAGACACGTCTACGATATTCCTTCTTGCTCCATTTTAATGAGGGGATCCCCAATTATATCATTTTCCTCCAACAAAACGAGATTTTATGAAGCATAAACAATCCCAAGCGTTTAGTGACTGTGCAGATGCTACACATCAGCAGAGATGGCGCTCTGATGTACACAAAGTCGTTTCCATGAAAGATTCCAAAGTAAAGTGTCCAGAGCACAGCAAGACCATGTTCCCACTTTGAGTTTCACTCAGACCTATCCAGTCCTTTCTTGAACACCCAGAACCAGCACAAACAATGGCCCGAACCCATGATGTGCGATCGCGTTCCTCTTTGGGGAAACCATGTAACGAAATGTCTTTTCCAGCCTTGTTGGAGCAGCACAAGGTGGGGTGGGGGTTCCTAACACTGATGTCACACCCTGTTCACTTGCCGAAGATTACCGAGAATCAACGAAGATGGGCCTGACCTGCAGTGCCCCTATGATCCGACTTTTATTTAACGTAAACTAGCGTTAATTTACTAAATATAAGGCTTTACAAGTGCTCATATATATATTTATTTATCATGTACTTCAAATACAGATACATTTTATTTAGTACTACATAACACCTTTAAAAGTGGACTACATTGAGAGAACATGAAGCTGCTTTCTACAAAAAAAAAAAAACCCCAAAAAACGGATTTATAACCAGGGCCAAAAAGTTTTTCTTTTCAGTAGTTAATAAACTTAATGTCACACTGGAAATATGAGAAGCCTCACTTTAAAGGAAATGAATTTTAAGGAAATAAAAACAAATCAAATCCTTTAAGGCAGGAATCCACAAGTGGATCAAGGATTACACAACTTAAAGTGAAAAAGATTATACATTTTAATAATAATAACACTTTAATAATAATAACACTATCGTATCACAGTTGCAGAAGCTCCTCCCACAATTCTGCACTAGGCCTTTGAAGTGAGGGTGTGTGTGTTTGTGCTATGTTTTAAAAACTTATTCAAGAAAATGTGCAGTTTTCCATTGTTTACACTTTAGAAATAAAAAAAAAATTCTCGGTTTCGTGAATTGAATGGCAAGCAACATTTTCATTACAACCCGTTACTAAACACAAATTTGTTTATTGAGTTGAAAATTTACTTCGTTATATGACCATTGGTCCTTAAAATCCCAAAACTTCAACTAACAGTGGTGTGAAAAAGTGTTTCAGTGCTTCATGATTTCTTAATTTTTTGCATGTTTGTCACTCTTAAATGTTTCAGATCATCAAACAAATGTAAATATTAGTCAATGATAACACAAGTAAACACAAATTGCACTTAAGATTTTTTATTATTAAGGGAGAAAAAATCCAAACCTACATGGCTCTGTGTGAAAAAGTGTTTGCCCCTCCAGTTAAAACATAACTGAACTGTGGTTTATCACACGAGTTCAGTTTCTCTATTCACACCCAGGCCTAATTACTGCTTGATTGCAGTTGTTGCTGCTAAGGGCAGATCAACCAGTTATTAAGTTCAGGGGGCAAATACTTTTTCACACTGGGCCATGTAGATTTGGAATTTTTTTCCTCCCTTAATAATAAATACCTTCATTTATAAACTGTGTTTTGTGTTTACTTGTGTTGCCTTTGACTAATATTTAAATTTATTTGATGATCTGAAACATTTGACAGACAGACGTGCAAAAAATTAAAAAAATCAGGGAGGCAAACATTTGAGCTTTACAAATATCTAGATCCATAGCCCCAACTGAGCAAGCTTATGGAAACAGAGGCACCAAAAACAGAGGATCAAGACTAAAGGAACTCGACCTCCTTGGACAACAATAAGTTTTACTATATATGTAAGATAAAGTAAACTACCTAAATAATACATTTAGAATAATAGTTTAAATACACAGAGGTCAAATAGAGTAATTAAAACAGAGAATGCAATTAAGAAATACATAATTAATAAAATATTCTAAAATATAGACTATAATATATAAAAGATACAATATTATGGACAGTATAATAAAATACAGCACTATAGTTTTCTGTGTTATATACTGCCTGGACAAAACATGGGGTCATAGGTACACAGAGCAGCTGCACACGTCCCCCCTCTCCTCTCTGTCTCTCCATATACATCATACTTACAGCACTCAAGTATTTGGAAACGCCCCCGCACGCAGCCAAAAGTAATCGACCTGCAACCACGAGTCATAATAATAATAATAATTTTATTTCAAGGCGCCTTTCTGGACACTCAAGAAGACCGTACAAACAATAAGATAAAACAAGAAAATTATACAAAACAGAGAGGAAAACCGGACAATACAATAACACTAAAATTAATCAGAAGAAGAATGTTTAACGGCATAAGCTATTTTAAAAAGATGTGTTTTGAGTCTGGATTTGAAGAGTGAGTGATTGAATGTTACGTAGGTCAGGAGGAAGTCTGTTCCAGAGATGTGGAGCAGAGCAGCTGAAGGCCGTGCTCCCCATAGCGCTGAGGATTTTTGCATGGTTTTGTGCGTAATTTCGCGGTTTTGCATGTTTTTGGGCGTTTCTGCACGTTGTTGCGAACTGTTCCTTGTTTTTGCACATTTTTATGCATCTTGGCGTGATTTCACTTGTTTTTCGCACGTTAGTTTTGCGAGTCTTTGCATGTTTTCTGCACGATAAAAATTATTGCTCGTCTGTCCGCTTTGCTATGCATTTTTTGCGTGTTTTTATCCGTAATTGCGCAGTTTTGCTCGTTTTTGTGCGTCTTTGCACACTTGTGAATTTCTGCTCGTTTTTGCATGTTTTGGGGTGTTTTTTTTGTGCGTCTTTGCACGTTACTGCAAATTGTTGCTTGTTTTTAAGCATTTTCGGGTCTTTTCACGTGTTTTTCGCGCATTTGTTAGTTTTGCGCGTTTTTGTACGTATTTGCGCGTTTTTGTGTGTTTTTGCACGTTTTGGGGCGTTTCTGCACGTTGTTGCGAACTGTTCCTTGTTTTTGCACATTTTTATGCGTCTTGGCATGATTTCACTTGTTTTTCGCACATGTTAGTTTTGCGAGTCTTTGCATGTTTTCTGCACGATTTTGTGTGTAATTTCGCGTTTTTGGGTGTCTTTGCACTTGGTTGCAAATTGTTGCCCATTTGTCTGCATTTATATTCGTTTTGTTTTCACGCGTTTTTTGCACGTTGTCGCAAAATCTTTGCTCATTTTTATGCGTTTTTGCGTGTTTTATGCGTATTTGCGTGCTTTGGGGCGTTTTTGAGAGTCTTTGCATGTTGCAAATTGTTGCTTGTTCTTGCGTATTTTTATGCGTTTTTGTGTCTTTTCATGTGTTTTACGCACATTTGTTAGTTTTGCGGGTTTTTGCACGTTTTGCCCGTTTTTGTCCTTATTTGCGTGTTTACTGCACATTTTTATGCGTGACTGCGCATTTTTGCTCGTTTTAGGGCATCTTTGTGCATCTTTGCACATTGCTGCGAATTGTTGCTCGTTTTTGTGCATTTTTATGCGTTTTCGGACGTTATGCATAATTGTGACTTTTTGCTAGTTTTTGCGTTTTCATGCATTTTTTGCACCTCTGTGTGTATTTGCATGTTTTCGCGGGTGTTTTGCATGGTTTTGTGCGTAATTTTGCATTTTTGGGCATTTTTGCATGTTGTTGCAAATCGTTGATCATTTGTCCGCATTTATATGCGTTTTTGCGTGTTTTGGCACGTTTTTATGCGTAACAGCATTTTTTGCATGTTTTTGTGCGCATTTGCATGTTTCTCCGTGTTTTTGAACATTTTTGCACATTCATGGCAATCACACTCGCATGTTCTGCAAGAAATGTACATCTTAGTTCCACATATTGATAAATGTCATCAAAACAATTCCTGAGCTCTTCTGCTTCGTCTTTGATGCATTCAGCAGATGAAGCCTTGGAATTGGAAGCCAAGGCCCCTGAACATCACCAGGACATCCGGCAGGATGATCTGGAGGCCGTGGATGAGAACAGAGAGCTTTTGTATGCCATTCTGGAAAGGCTGGAAGAAGAAATCTCAAGCTATCAGGGTAAGAAATAGAAATTGCTATGATTTTGCCAGCTAAATTAACTCCATTTTAATTTTATTCTACATGATAAAAGCCATCAAAACAGTTCCTGAGCTTTTCTGCTTTGTCTTTGATTCATTCAGGAGATGAAGCCTTGGAATTGGGAGCTAAGGCCTCTGAACAGCAACTGGACATCTGACTGGATGTTCCAGGGATGGAGACTGAGGCCCCTGAACAACACCAGAACACCCGGCTGGATGATCTGGAGGCTGCGGCTGAAAAGACAGTTTTGTATGCCATTCTGGGAGAGATGGAGAAAGAAATCTCCTGCTCTCAGGGTAAGAAATAGAAATTGCTATGATTTTGCCAGCTAAATTAACTTCATTTTAATTTTATTCCACATAAGGATAAATTTCATCAAAATTCCTGAGCTCTTCTGCTTCGTTTTTGATTCATTCAGGCGATGAAGCCTTGGAATTGGGAGCCAGGGCCCCTGAACATCACCAGGATATCTGGCTGGATGATCTGGAGACCTACAGACCTCAAAAACATCCATCCTCGAAACCACAAAATAAATTATAAGAAGGACAACAACGGTAAGAACCTTCATCCAGAGGATGGTTATGAACCCCGTTCTCTCTCTGCCTTCGTATCGATGTTTTGAATGATTTTCACATTTGCACAGGTCAAGGAAACAAGATGGAGCTCTGCAGAGGCTCCACCCACCAGGAGTTTGAGAGCCTAGAGGAGCAGCAGTTCTGGATCCCAGGGCAGAGGAACGGGAGGCAGTGTACCTCAGCCTCTTGTGTAAAGAGAGTGCATTAAAGGGATCCAGCAGAAAAAGGAAAGGTGAATATTTCTGAATAAATACAAGCCTTATGCACAAGACCCTCCTTTGGTTTCTCCAAACCTGTCCTGAATTTTTGGTTGTCACTCTCACGTCTGGCTTGCTCAGGCTTTGTGCATAGATAATTGTAAAGCTGCTTTGAGACAATGCTCCACAGGTTCTCCACAGCTTACAGCAGGGTTTCAGGTAGTGTTTGTTTTTTGAATCTTTATACTAGGCAGCAACAAGGATCTCACCCACAGATAAGTTTTGAGTAACGTAACATAGTAATTTATAACGTCTGTATGTTATATTAGTGGGTTAGATTATCACTCAGCTCCCATATCCCTTATCAGGATTGTAAAGGTGCCTATGCTGCTTTGGATGCGTTTACGTTGTGAAACACACTGGATGAAATCCAGATGGCACCTTCGCATTCATCAAGATAATAAAAATGGATTCATACTGATTCCCCAGCAATTTGGCAGCCCTGTATGTGTTAGTAAAATGACTTTAACAAGTCTGTACAGATCAACAACAATGTACAGACTGCAGTTTCTCACCCTTGTTTTCATAAAATTTTGCTTTTCAGTGAAACTAGTCCATCAAACAAGGTCATTATTCCAAAACTGAAAAACAATAGCACTGTTTCACAATTTCCTAAGGCGATCATATGCAAAACTGTGAATGAGAATCTCAAAATAAAAAAAAGAAAAAGATTAAATAATAAGTCAATTCTTTTGTTTCCTTGAAAAACTTACGGAACTCCTTGTAGCAGTGAACCATAGTTCATGTGATGGACTGGTGTCCCCCCGTCCAGTCAGTGAGTTACTGGAGCCCTGTAACCCTGATAGTGAAAAACCCTGATAAAATGAAGTTTAGGGATCTTCACCTAAAGCCACTGTCCCTCAGGAGTTTGATATGTTCTCCCTGGGAATTGATAAACTGGCAAGGAAGAATACACACAAAAACAGGACTCTGGGAGAAATAAAAAGATACTGGACTGAGGAGTGCCTCCAATTCCTTAATTACAAAGAAAATTAACAGCATTTAACATCAATACAACCTTCCATAATGAAGCCATTTGGTGTTAAGCAAGCTTTTTACTGAAATTACTCATTTTTTCTTCACACATTAACGTTCATGTTGACTATTCTTAAAAGGGGTTTAAAAGTTAATCACTTCTAAAAGTCTAATTTTTGTTATTTTTTTGATATATGACAAAACATTGTTAGTATTGTTAATGGATAATTTTAGTGTTCCCTCGCTACTTCGCGGTTCGTTTATTGCGGACTCACCGTTTCACGGATTTTCAAAAAATATTAATATAAAATAATTATTGTGGTATTTTTGCTGTTTCACTGGGTTTTGCAGTACTCTGTTTAATGAAGGTATTAGATTACTGGCCACCGCCTGCATACGCCAGTAACCGCCGCAAAAAAATTTATTTCCAAAAAGTTTCATTATTTTCATAAAATCAAAGCTGCGACCCATGTATGTGCTGTGTTCATCAAAAACGATGGAAATTGGCTTTTTCCTGACCTCCGTCCCGCCAAACTGATAAATCCCGAACATTTACGAAGTCAGGTGTTTTCCGAAGTCATCAACCAATCACAGGGCTCGCTGCTTGGTCTACTGTCATGCTTGATACTTCAATATTGTCATTGTGTTTGAATGTCTCATCAGTTTCTGTTGGGTCTGACGTAGCATATTGTTGCAAATTACGTGTATTTTAGGCATTCCTGAAAATAATGAATAGTGGAAAATGATTAAAAAAAAAAAAAAAAAAAAAA
>JAVSBU010290244.1:0-11424 GCA_033118015.1 Loricariichthys derbyi | reverse complement strand
AATGAACTTTCAACTCTGTAATTGTTTATACTATCTCTTGAAACTATTAAGATACATCCTTTAGTATATTTTACATAACAAAATACAAATTTTATAGTTTACAAGGAGATGTTTTACACAGGGGTAATAAAGCCGAAGCGCAAATACTGAGTCATATACGAAATAACCTTCTACTTTCACTAATGTCTGCATAATGAAGCAGCGCCAGGAACTGCTATACATATATCGTTTATGTGGTCTGTCCTCCTAATGGACCTCGTTCCTTACATCTGCTATGTCTTTGTGTGTGGGGTTTGTAATTAGTTCCCTAGTTTAATGCCTATAAATTGTTCTTTAAGCATATACGCATGAGTACAAATGTGATGTCTGGCAGCGTGTTTCTTTTTAACACTTTACCATATACATTTTCGACTACATATTCAACATTTTCTAGAGAGTAGTGGCATTTATAACTACTTGTCACAGAATTTAGATGGGCACAGCTGTACCGATCTGTTTGCCTATCAGTTGTAGGGGCACAACTGCGCATTATAAAGAAGCCTGTTTTACACTAAATAGATTAGGTGATTTAACAGTGAAGTAGTGGCCATTGCCACCTACATCCCCATGGGCAGAGCTGTGGCACGAGTTCCCCCCCAGAGTCAGCAGGTAACATTAGGCCTTTGTAGAGGGTTAGTGGTAGGGGTCATCCCCAAGGTAACTGAGTCTAGACAGGGTCAACACTCATGCCATCTATCTGTCTGTTCCAGGGAAAGCCTCCATAGAGGGATACCGGTAGGGGGCATTCTCAAGTTAATCGGGTCTAGACAGGGTCAGCATTTGTGCTGCCAGTGCTGCCTTGCCTCAGTCTCGCCTTCTTCCCCTGCACTCTGCACTTGGGTCCTCCCTCCTACCATCCCATCGTAACAATAAGATCAATAATAAATTATATTTTAAACAGAGATGTCAGGCTTCTGAAATGTATGTTCATTTATATGCACTGAATACTTGGTTGTTCGTCCTTTTGTCTGAATTTCACTGCATCAATGTGGTGTGGCATGGAGACGATCAGCCTGTGGCTCTCCTCAGGTGGAATGGAAGCCCACGTTGCTTTGATAGCAGCCTTCAGGTCACCTGCATTGTTGAGTCTGCTGTCTCTCATCGTCCTCTTTACATGGCTCCTCAAATCATCACTGACTGTGGAAACTTCATACTGGACTTAAAGCAATGTGGATTCTGAACCTCTTCACTCTTCCTCCAGATTCTGGGACCTTGATTTCCAAATTACATGCAAAATTTACTTTCAACCAAAAAGAGGATTTTCGGACCACTGAGTAACAGTCCAGTTCTTTTTCTCCACAGTCCAGGTAAGAAACTTCTGATGTTGTCTCTGTTTCAGGAGTTGCTTGACATGAGAAATGCAACATTTTGTAGCCCATGTCTAGAATTTGTCTGTGCATAGTGACTCTTGATCTTATGTAACATTATAATTTTCTGAAACACCGAATTTTGGGTTTTCATTATCTGCAAGCCACAATCATTAAAATTTCAAGAAATAGTGGCTCGAAATTTTCCCTCTATGTGTAATGAATCTACATAATATATGGGGTTCACTTTCTGAAATGAGTGAAAAAATATATTGAAATTTTAATGATGTTCTAATTTTTGAGATGTATTTGTATACCTATGTGCTGGCATTCCCTTGCCTGTAGCGTGGTTTACTTTTTTACATTTTCATCTATGTCTATTGTTCCAGGTGTAAAAGCAACTGACTCTGACTGAAAGTGTTAGCCCATCAAGGTTTTATAAAATTGCTGCAGTACTATGGGAAATGTAGTGCCCATGGAAAATTTTTATTGGTCCGTCTATTTTGCAAGGTGCAATCCAGGATATGGATGGTTAAGGGCCTTGATCAAGGGCCCAACAGTGACAAGGGTGTGAGATGCAGCCTTCTGAACTACCTTAGTTAAAAACAGCAAAACAACCAGTCAGCAACTCATTACAACAGTGCAGAAGTAATGAGACCGTAGTCAGGGGCCTCGCGAAGAAATGCGTAATGTACTTCAACATATTACCGTGTGTTTGTTAGGACCTCAAAACGGCACCTGTTAAGAGACATGCTGACGAAGCAGATTTCAAACTCAAGGCTATCAGGTATGCAGTAGAACAAGGGAATACAGCAGCTGAGAGGGAATTTAACATTAACAAATCAATGGTGTGGAAGTGGACGAAGCAAGAAGATGATCTGCGCCAACTAAAGAAGACCAAAGTGAGTCATCTGCACTTGGAGAAATCTCAGTCAGGCTATCTACACTGAGAGTTTTAATGCGCATCTAAATGTTGATCCATCTGCAAAGTAGTGTTAGGGGAGAAACTGCTCGAGCTTTTTACTCTACAGATTGAAATTAAAACCAAACAGGCCAAACACAGTTTCTGACACAAAACATGATGGCCATAAAGGACAAACTTGAACAGTGGGTTATTTAACAGCAGGTAGAAGCGTCTCTACAGTCTCTATTAGACTCTATTAGAATATTCACGAAGGACAGAATCACTAAACAGCTTACCAACAGCAATGAGACTGACTCCGATAATGACAAGAGAGATCTGGACATGCTCGATGCTGAAATCTCCTAACTGTTTACCTCAGACACTAAGGATGAAGAATTTGATGGATTTATGGAAGAGGAATGAACTGAAAAAGTGAGTGTATTGTTTTGTATATTATCTTACAATTGAACAATGTTGCGAGTTATTGTGAATGAGCTGAATAAAGTTTGACTTATCTGATTGTTTTGTTTCGCTGAATGCACCTTATATATGGAAGTAGATCCATTCATTGATAGTGAGCTTTATAATCCAGTGCACTTTATAGTCCAGAAAATACAGTGCATGCTGTAAACTACCTAAATGGATTAGTTTCTGCACTTTTTTCAATATGCATGATTAGTGCCGTTTTATAGCGCTCCTCCCACTAAGATGTTAACTAAATTTATTTACAGTGCCACCATCTCAGCTCCAAACATGTAAGCACATACAAAACCATCAAAGTGACAAATGAATCGGCTAAGCAGGTACCTGACTTCTATCCATCTTTTATGTTAGGAGATGTGTTGCACCACAATAAGTGATTGGGTGCTGCATAATTAATATTCATCTCCATGATGCATCATTTATTTCTTTGCTAATGTATCTCATGTCTTTTATCTAATTTTTTTAATGTAGTAATTTACATCTGTTAGTTTATTCATTCATTCATTTTATACCTGTTTAATCCAGTTCAGAATCACATAGAGCCAGGATCTAACCAGTCGCTCAGGCACAAGGTAGGAACCAACTCTAGACACTTTCGAGACACTAACTGACCAAATTCATGCCTTCTGAGTAAGTTTTAGAAATTAAATATGATTTGACACAGGGATGATAATTATTTTTTGTATTTCTTGTTATTATTACTTTTTGAGTCAGGTATATTAGATATGTGATGAATGTGGTGTGATGTCACTGTCAGCTTCATTGAGATGCCAGGTTGAACTTTCTACTGTCTGAAGAAGCTTGATCAGGAATGTTGTTTTTGGAAGGGAAGCAGCCAAGCACTTTTTCAGAAGGGGAACCCGGAGAAAATGCTAAAATATACTGAAGCTACACCAGTAGAAAAGTATTATGTAGTGACAAATCCAGTTTCTGGGTTCAGTCATCAACAATATATTATATATGATCAGTACACCATTGCAAAAACAACAAATGTAATGGTGGCCTATATGATTTTGCTTTTGATTCTGTATTCAGTTACTATAATTAAAAGGTTTATGAAATAAATGCACCTATACGTCTGATCCACAGTAGGCTTTCAGTGTGTGTCTGGTCTGTATATACACCCTATATGAGAGCAAAAGAGGAATTAAGCTTCAGGCCCTCTTCTATAATCTCTCACACTTGTTTTATATAAACACATACTCGTATAATAAACTCTCTACATACTTGGGTCTGTTTCAACATCGTGGTGGAGTTAAAGGAGAGAAATATAAATCAAAGAGAGGAGGAACAAGAGAATGATTGTAAAACAAAGAAAGATAAATGAACTGTCTTTTCTGTGGTTCATACCATCCCATATGGCTAGAATTCTCACTCTCAAACCTGTTCAAAAGTTTCTCAAAGCTGCTGGTCAAAGAACACATACTCACTCATGGACACAAATTTACAAATACTCAAATAAAAAGCCTTTTAATCATAATTCTCAAAGTCAACAGACTTTGCATCCTGCTTGAATGTTTCTTAGAGGGCTGGAACTGTAATCTATAGGATCTGATGTAGCACCATACGAAACAGTAAATTATAAATGTAATAAATATAAATATCAATAATAAATAAATATAAATAATAAGTAATATAATGAAGTATAAATAATAAAGTATATATAAATAAAAAATATAATAAAGTATAAGTAATAAATATAATTATCATTTTTACAGCATTATTACTATATTCTTAGCAGTAATAATTTGGTTTACTTCACATTAAAATGACTATACAGTAGACCCCGCCTACTCGCGGTTCCGCAATCGTGAATTCACCCAGTCGCGGAATTTTCTCTGTAACGTATCTACTTGTTATTCGCTGAAAAATCCACAAATTCGCATTTTGTTCCATAGAATATATGTACGGTGGTACCTTGAGATATGAATTTAATTCGTTCTGTAATTGAGCTCGTAAGTCAGTCAACTCATATATCAAACAAATTTCTACCATTTAAAAGAACTGAAATAGATTTAATCCGTTCCAGCCCTGTGAAACATCCCCAAACCATCCTAAATTATGAAATACATGTTTATAATTAAGAAACACACATATATATTTTACCAATGCATTACAATATATGAAATAAAAGAAAAAAAAAGTGTTATTTAGTACTGTATTCTTAAATTGGAGGCAAACGAGTTCAGCTAACGGAGCTGAAAAGCAGAGGAGGGACTGTAGAGACGTAAACTAAAACTAAAACTGCACTTTTTTTACTTAAAACGAAACCACAAAAACTTTTGATGGCCCTCCCTCATTATTTGAGAGTTTCCATGAGCCGTTTAAAATGCAAAAGTACATGTTCAAATCAAAGTGCATGTTTACTTCAAAACAATACTGTACTCAAATTCTATTGGCTGATGAATACTTAAATACTATTGGCTGCCATTTGGATGGTGTGCTCTCATTGGTTGATACGTAACAAAGTGCAAAAGCACAGTCATGGGTGTTTGGATTTAACAATCAAAATAGGGAATTATAAGCACTTTTAGGGGGTTACAAGTAACTGCGAATTTTCACTGTTTGAGGAAGGTTCTTGTCCCTAATCCCGTGATTTGGGGGAGGGGGTTACTGTAATGCTTGGGAAAAATATGAGGTATAGTCAGGGCCCAATGCAATCAGTTTAATGTTTTCCCAAATTCAATTTGAATAAATGAAACAGATAAAAGGCTCAGCCTGCATATTTTATAACTACAAGTACAATTTAACGTAAATCAGTTAATTTCAGCAAACTAAAGTTCCTTTTAGAAATTTCCTTAATTCGTTAGGACACTTAACCTAAATTTTGCTGTTAAGACTAGAGATGCACTAATTGCTAAAAAACATAAAATCGAACACTTCCTCATCATCGACATGCGCCAGCACCGATCTGATAAACCAACATGCTGAGCCGTGTTTAAAGCTCCACATGTGAAGTGAATTCTGAATTAGTGAAAGCAATGTGCTCTTTGTTAAAAAGCATTTTATGTTATAATAAGTGGTTATTTTAAGTAGGTTTGGGAAGGTTCCCAGATTTTGAAATAAAATCTTTATTAGACGTTACTTTTACATTAAACTCATATCATAAACTGTTCACACCTAATCCATATCAATTAGCTGATTCTGAAGTCATTAATATCTCAAATCGGGGGTTAGAAGGAAAACATGAAAATGCTGAAGAAGATAGAAAGTCTTCAGGTCTGGATCTGAGAATCACTGATTTAAGCCAAATATAAAGAATGTTCTGGCCCGCCCTCCTCTATCTGGACTGCTCATAAATCATGTCCAATCTTGGCTCTTGGTATCCAGCCGATGGAGAAATTTTCTTGTGAAGCACCGACCTTCGTTTTTAGCAGTTCTAACAATGGCTTAATGCTAAGTGACGCGCAAGCAGAAATCACCAGTTACCATCTCGCCATTAGTTTTCACTCGGATGAAACAGTGGCCGTCTGTTTATGATTTGTCATTGTGGCACTCTGCCATATAAGCACTTACTCTCTTTGGCCAAATGTTTGTACGCATGCGTGTGTGTGTGTGTGTGTGTGTGTGTGTGTGTGCGTGCGTGTGTGTGTGTGTCTGTGAGAGAGAGAGAGATGTTTATACTACATTGTGGGGAGAAAATGTAAAAATGACGATAAAAAGATCAGACTTTTTATCTTGTGGGGACACCTGGAGGGTTTCCATGAGGAAATTGCAACTTTCTTTTGAGATGCAAAGAGTGTCAAAAGATTTACTCTAGCTTACTGAGGTTAAAGTTATAGGTAATGTTAGGTGCACGTCAAGCGTTAATTAGCTACTGTAATCATCATGTTTATGGGAAGTCCCCACTCAGACACTCAGACTGAATTGTGCATGAAAAATGTCCAGATAAATGTCTTCAAATATCAAAAGGATCTGGACACAGTCTGTCATAAGGGGGCCTCCTGGTCCCCATAAAGTAATAAAAACATGTACTCCATGCCCCCGCAAACACGGCTTTCTAGCATTGTGGGGAAGTTCAGCTGGCTTAATATAACTTTAGCTAAATAATAATATATCTACACCTTAAGTCTGACCTCAGTAACCTAAAGCAAATATTTTGCCTCTTAGTTTTTCAGAAGAAAGTTGCGGTTAAAAACCAAAAAGAAATTGAATATTTTGTCCTCAATCTGATCAAATAGAAAAGTTATATGAATATAAAGGAAATGAATACAGGAACAATTAATTTTTCACCCATGTCTTAATGTATCTATTCCTCTGGGTCACGGTGCCCAACCTTGGAAAACATCAATCCATCACAAAGCATGCAGAGGACACATGAATCTGCTGCCCTTATAAATAGGAGTAAATTGGGAGTTTTAACTGAACTATTTGATCCTCTTATATCACAGACCATCTAAGCAACTCCACCAATTGCTCAGAAGTACACAGATCTGTAGATTTTCACAAGCCATGTCGAAAAACGAATCTATCAGGAGCTATCTATACAAACAACTGTATGCAACTGTCATGGGACCACTGACGCTGCAGCGCCCTGGGTTAAACAAACTGTTTTCTGAATGGTTAAATTGGTAAACAGCAGGGCGATGATCTTAAGCATCTCTTTTAAGTCACAACAGAATGGTTTATAGTCTACAAAGCAAATGCATTTTTGAACACCAGAGGGCACGGTGTATGCTTCCATATGCTTTTTTTGAGTTATCTCACATATGCCTATGCAATGCCCTATGAATTTGAAATTAAGAATGTTTAAAGGCTCAATGATCTTATTTTGTTTAAATGCAGTTAGAAATCAAGATCAAACGGTGAACTTAGTATCGTGAATCGAATTGTAAGAGTATCGTTACACCTCTATAGGGTTGAGTCCGAATGATGTATTTTTCTAAAAATAGCATGCTCAAATGCGCATGTGCACGTAGGTCGGACAAATGCTGTATTGCAACACTGGCGTTAGGGCTTTTTTTGCGTCTTAACTCGTCATCAAAACCGCTTAGAAATGGTCACAACAAAGAATTGCAGTTATACATTGTGCCGTAGCGATTCAAGATACTCCGACAAGTACTACATGAAGGGAGTTCAAAAGAGGGCTCGAGCATGGGGAAGACTAGACTTCACACACAAAAAAGTAAAGAAGGACATGTATATATGCTCCAAACACTTCGTTGGAGAAGTGGGGCCGATACCAGCTACATGTACTCCAGAACAGGTGGGTTTTTTACTGTTAATAAGTTAGTAACATCGCTATATAAACCCAAAAGTGCGCTAACGGCAGCTGCTACTATACATTAAATACAGCAGGGCTTCTATAGAGTCTTAAAAGTTAAAAGCATTGAAGTAATGACTTTAGAAATAATATCTTAGAGACTTTGAAAATCCTTGAATTTATATATCTGGGTCTTAAAGCTGTACCAGAGCCACGCGGAAATGTTTGTGCGAAACAGCTGGGTCAGTCATGACGTCATTCGGACTCAACGCTATTACACACTGTATAGTTACATGGAGGTTATGAAACATCATAAAGACATTCTTACTGGTACCAGCATTCAGAAAAACACTACCTTTAAACTACACTTTTTTTACACCTTGCATTTTACCATTACAGCACTTAAAGTAGTACCCTGAACTTTGTGTCATCCATTGCGGTCTTACTGTCGGAGGCCATAGACAAGTCTCAACCTGGGATCCATCATTATTTTAATTTCTATAGCTGCTTAATCCAAACCTTAAACCACAGGGAGCTGGGGCCTAAGTGGAAGCCCAGGGAACCAGCCCTAAACAGGGTACTATTCCATGGCAGGGTATATTATCACTGGGACACTTTGGAGACACCAACTGATCTTTGGAATGTGGGAGGAAACCCAAGTATACCAGAAGGAAACCCATATGATACAGGAAAAACCATTCTGAGATTTTAACCCTAAATTTCTGACAGTGCCCAGACATTGTTGGTGGTTGTCACCGCACTACATCGACTTCCTGTCAGCACGTCACACTGTGGGTTCGAAAACCACTGATCTTAATTCAGAGTGTAAAGCCAGTTTGGGAAATTCAACAGACTGACTGAGTTGACTAGTTTTATCAGTTCTGAAAAGTTCTACCCCAACCTATTGGTTTATGTAACGAACTAAATACAGATAAGAGTCAATTTATACAACCATCTGCTCAACAACTGTTCGCTTTAACAACAGAGAGCTTAAAAATAATAATAAATTATAATAAGTATATTATCTACATCAATCGTGCTTGTTAGCTCACATTTTAAAATAGGTTGATGTGTTTAGAGACTCGTTCTTGTAAGTTACTTATGTTTGTTTGTATGTCTTAATGCTACGAATTTGTACCAGCTGTAAATGGTTTTAGCACCTGTCCTACTGTAAGTAGTACTCCTTTGTTTGTCCCCATACTACTTGTATATTATCTCTAACATATAAATACTAGTACATCCCAAAAAATTAGAATATCATGGAAAAGTTCAATATTTTTATCACTCATTGCAGAAAGTGAAACCCATATATTATATAGATTCATTACACATAGAGTGAAATATTTCAAGCCTTTATTTCTTGAAAGTTTGATGATTGTGGCTTACAAATAATGAAAACCCCAAATTCAGTGTCTCAGAAAATTATATTAATATATAAGAATATTATATAAGATCAAGAGTCACTACACACAGACGAATCCTAAATATGAGCTACAAATGTAACATTCCTCATGTCAAGCCACTTCTGAACCAGAGACGTCAGAAGCTTCTTACCTGGGCCGTGGAGAAAAAAACTGGACCGTTGCTCAGTGGTCTGAAATCCTCTTTTCAGATGAAAGTAAATTTTACATGTCATTTGGAAATCAATGTCCCAGATTCTGGAGGAAGAGTGGAGAAGAACAGAATCCACAGTGCTTGAAGACCAGTATGAAGTTTCCACAGTCAGTGATGATTTGGGGAGCCATGTTATCTGAAAAGAGGATTTTGGACCACTGAGCAACAATCCAGTTGTTTTTCTCCACAGCCCAGGTAAGAAGCTTCTGATGTTGTCTCTGGTTCAGGAGGGGCTTGACACGAGGAATGTTACATTTGTAGCTCATGTCTAGGATTCGTCTGTGTGTAGTGACTCTTGAGCTTATGTAATATTCAAATTTTCTGAAACACTGAATTTGGGGTTTTCATTATTTGTAAGCCACAATCATCAAAATTTCAAGAAATAAAGGCTTGTAATGTTTCACTCTGTGTGTAATGAATCTATATAATCTAAGGGTTTCACGTTCTGAAATGACTGACAAAAAATACTTAACTTTTTCATGATATTCTAATTTTTTGGGATGTACTAGAATATAAACTGGTTCCCATTCACTCATTAAATCTGTTTCATCTGGCTGAGCTTTAATACTTTTTTGGCTTCCGTAAAAAAAACAAAAGTATCAGGTCCATCCTATCACCTGCTTAAAGGTACCATTTACTGCTCATATCTACTTAAGTTGAATGGGTAGAGTCGAGTAAATAGTGTTGAATGCCACTGAACGTTTTGGCGATTTGATTTTGTTTAACCTGTTAAAAGTGGGTAAATCATGCTCAAAATCAAGCTGTCGCGGAAAATGACCAAATACAGCAGAAGATGAACATTCGATGTGACGTCAGATGCTGGAGAAAAAAGATTCATACTGTAGAGACACAGGGACAAGAAGAATGCTGCTTTGGTCGCGGATAAAGAAGATTCATCTCGTGTGGGGACACAAATTTGTAAAATAGTAGTGTGACCTATTTCGCATGGAAAATCTGACCCATCGCGAGATTCGCGACTGCTATTTCACACGGACCGATTTCTGATCTCATCAGCCTCTCAGCACGAATTCGGTAAGTGGTCTATTGTATTCACTAAATACCATAAAATTGATTAGTTCAAGCGAGATTTTATTGCTGTGGCACTTAATTAACCCAATCAGATCGATAACTGACACCCCACTCCATGGGACCTTTAAAGTCCCCGGAGGTTTTAAAAATATGTTGCATATGAGTAAAACACACCTTCTAATGACTTATATTTGTTTCTTTATTTTATGCGTTTATTTGACAAAATCTGGTATTAAACATATCGTGTGCTCATTTGCCATGATGCTAAATTTATCGAGTGCTACGTCATAGCATCACATGATATGCTATTTTCGTTCACATGACACCAAACATGGCAGACACAGCGAGCAATTCTGACAGTAGCGTACGTACTATCGCTTATTTTGTAATACTTATTGAACATGTCTAAAACACACTTTTTGTATTTGATATAAACAAGACCAATAATGTCTTTTGAATCTTCAATTACACTTTAAATGTTCTGTTCGCAGCAGGCGCCAGTCACATGATAAATCACGGGACGATGGAAATTAACATATTAAATTGTCAGTCTGACGATTTGGAATTTCTGAGGGGTTTTCCCAATTTATTTCTTCTAAATGCCCTATACCCACCAAAATCAGACTGAATTATTCAGTCTGGGCATATAACGGATCAAACTACTAGGTGTTAGGTTTTTACTAGGGTGACCAGATGTCTTCTTTTACCCGGACATGTCCTCTTTTTGAGACTTAAAAAAATGTCTGGGGGGAATTTCAAAAACGTCCAGGATTTTGTTGTAATAGAGCTTACATCGAATTTCGGAAGCGTTTCATTCACAAACTAGTCACTCTCTCCCCCTACTC
>JAVSBU010290135.1:0-11425 GCA_033118015.1 Loricariichthys derbyi | reverse complement strand
TATATGTGTATATATATATATGTATATATATATATGTATATATATATATATATATATATATATACATACATACATACATACATACATACACACTGCATGTCTAATCCACTCATCTCACCAACTGAGTGCTTCCTATCAAACAAAAGCTGTGCTCTGGATTTAATGAACCACAACCAGATAGTTGGTCTGATAGCTAAAGTGAACCTATAAATTCAGTTCACCTCTACCAGTGTCCTGTGTGTGATTATTGTCATGGTCATTATATTGGCTGAGGTGGTTGATCAGTAAGGTCTGCAGGTTAGGATGGGATGGGCATCTTTTAGTTTCGCTGATTTGTCATGCAATATTGTTTTGCATGACATTATTTTTGCCATAGTCTAGCAACCCCCACTCCCCTGCCCCAAACAAATGAGTACACGTAAGCGTCAAAACCATCCAATCAATGGCTGTTTGCTTTAACAACTAGGGTTTTAAGAATGATAACAACTTTTAGTAGGAAATAAAAATGTGTCTTTTAACTCCAGAAGTTACAGCCTTAAACAGCTGTTCAAATTTAACGAGGTTTAGTATGTGCATTTTACTGCTATTACTATTATTTATGTCATTTATATCTTTGATGTTTTGTTTACATTTTTTAAGTCGATTTTCATGAATATTGATTTCCTTTGCATTAACTACGCACATAAGTAGGAATTTTGTTGCGTTCTGTGTTTTGCGCAGACACTTTTAGGACACAGGCACAAGCAGAGATGTGAAATGGAATAGTTTGTTCTCTGCTTAAAAATACAAGTGACTTGTATATTTCTAGAAGTGCCAATCGTTTGACTACTGTGTCTTGTTGCTAGCAGTGCCGAGCTGGATTTACCCACTTAAAGGTGTAATTTAAATTGTTTAAAAAGTGATGTTGCTTTGCCTGATGAGTTCTGATGTTGTTTGGCAGTATGGACTGCTGTTGCAGCAGACAATGGGCTCCTGTAGTGTGTGCATGTGCAAGCAACAGATTGGTAGTTGTTAGTAAAGTGCCGTTTTTGTGTGACATGCTTAAAATCTGTTGGGCTTTACAATGGTTCCGCAACATAATTAAACTGGTTAGGGATTTTAAAAATACATAAATTTAATCCAAGTACATTGTATTTTATTTGTGTGGTGCTTTTTACAATAGACGGCGCCTTTTGCAAAAAACATCTCTAGACTATGAGGAAGCCATTTAAGAACTTGCACTTTACTGGAATGGGTGTGAATGGGTGTATATTATTTATTATTCCTGATACATGGCATGTGGCATATGTAGGAGTGACTAGATACTCATTCCTGGTAGAACATCTGTGTATTTAGCTGGGTAGACAACAATTCCAATCATCTAATTAGCAGGCTGGAGTTTGAAACATGTAAAGCCTGACAGTAAGTTGATGATATACATACAGTTCATCCAAAGCATTGTATCATTGACACTTGTCTTGAATGGTATTTGCTAAAGTATTCCAAGTAATATTATTTGCTGTCACGTACTGATATTCAGTGTGCTGCTTTAGACTCTCCAGCAAATGGCTATTTCCTATCATTATTGCTGTTTGTATGACAAGGACATTGTCTTTTTTCCACAAGCTGGGTTATGCTTTTCTGATCAGATCATGTTGTCTCTCTTTTGTTAAATTCAGATGACAAATGGAACGTCAATTTGACATAAAGGATGTCAGGAAAATTTGGGCATTAATTGTGCCATCATAACTATAATTCATATTTCCCTGGTGGAACTGGGTGAAAAATCAATATAGAAGCTAGACACCAGTAGTCTAGTTTAAATAGCATTGCTTTGAAGGTGGTAAGAGGCACAGAAAGTGAAAGGAGGGGTCGAGTTGTATACTCCCACAGATTAGAATGGGAATATGAAGCATACTGGGAAATTGAGTTTGTATGTAGCCAGTTGCATGGGAGATTGATTGAAGTGACATTATAATGTCTTGACATTGCTGATCAGTGGTTGATGCTGAAGGTTGAGAACCCATCGTTTGCTGTGGCCTCTTTTGCCATGACTCATTTGCTGGGGACAACTACTAGATGGATTCTTGCAAGGTTTAGATTTACAATGACTTGCCAAAAGTGATTCTCCATGAATGTTATGTAAATTTAGTAGCTTGTGTTGGATGCAGGAGAAATGGCATAGAAAACAACCTTTGACTTTGTCAGGTTAAATTGTTATAGCTAGACACATGAGTCAGAGCATCTCAGAAATTGCAAGTCTTTTGTGGTCCTCCCAGTCAGCAATGTGGAATATCTACCGATAGTGGTCTGAGGATACACCAATTACAAACTGGGGACAGGATCAGTGGTTGAGGCTAATGAAAGGTATCTCTTCTGGTCTGGGCATTTGTGTGGAGGTCAGTTTGCCACCTATCTGAATACATGAGCATAATCTCAGTGGCTTTAAAAGTGTCTAGGACCACTGCCTTTAATTGGCAAGCATAGGGTGACAGAAGCAAAGGAAAACTAATGTCTTTTCTTTTTTGTTGTTTTACTAAACATCTCAATTACACAGTGATTACTGATTACTGAGCATGCATTTTGCTAAATCTAGGTTAATTCAACATGCATTTGTAAGTTGTGTAAATACAGAGTTGTATGGAACACTTTCCCCAATTACAGTGGTCCTTAAAAGTTTGTGAATCCTTTAGAATTTTTTATATTTCTGCATAAATATGACTTAAAACATCAGATTTTCACACGGATGCAGAAAAACAGGCCCAAACCATGATACTACCACCACCATGTTTCACAGATAGGAAAAGGTTCTTATGCTGGAATGCAGTGTTTTCCTTTCTCCAAATATAACGCTTTTCTTTTAAACCAAAAAGTTCTATTTTGGTCTTTTTAATCCACAAAACATTGTTGACTGGCCAACTATTACACGCCTTGCTCTTGGAGTGATGTTTGTTAGTTGACCACTCCTGGGGAGGGTAACAATAGTCTGGTTTCCTCCATTTGTACACAATCTGTCTGTGGATTAGTATAGTCCAAAGTCTTTAGATATGTTTTTTAACCTTTTCCAGCCTGATGAGCATCAACAACTCTTTTTGTGAGGTTCTCAGAAATCTCCTTTGTTTGTGCCATGATACATGATACATTATACTTTTCCACAAACATGTTATGAAGAGCAGACTTTGATAGTTCCCTGTTTTTTCTATATAAAACATGGTGCCAACTCACACCTTATCATCCCATTGATTGAAAACAAACCTGACTAATTTCATTTGCAAATTAACTGCTAAGAGGTACCGGTACATACTTTTGCACTCACTAATTTGTAAAATTGGATCATTTTCCTCAATAAATAAATTACCAAGTATATTTTTTGTCTCATTTTTTAGCTAGGTTCTATTTATCTACTTTTAAGACTTATTTGAAAATATGATGATCATTTAGGTCATATTTATTCAGAAATATAGAAAATTCTAAAGGGTCCACAGACACTAAGATGGTGGTAATAGTGAAAAATTTACTCTTTTGGGATAACTTCCATTTTTGTCACTTTATGCTAGCTTTTGAAGTGGTTGAAAAAGTAATGCTTGTGTTGTCTTTTTTTTTTGTTTTTGTTTTTTTTTTTTTGTTTGTTTTTTTTGTTTTTTTTTGGTTTTTTTTGTGCCTGTATAACCTTGTTCTGTATTCTGAGTAGACTTACTGATCACTCTGATTGATCAGTTACAAACACATGGACACTGATTTAATGCATTTACATTACATTTACATGTGCCCTGACTTGCATCTGATACAATCTGGCGTACAATTCAGGGAAAGGAGAGCTAAGGTCGTAAGTTAAGGTCCTTCTTTAAGGGCCCAGCAGTTGTATCATGGTTTATGCTGAAAATTGAACACTCAGTCTTACTCTCAGTAGTACAGCAACTTCACCTCTTTGGCACTAGTGTACCTATATATGACACATATACTTAAGATGGTAACTCAATAGGCTATGCAATAGAAACCAATTCGCTGACAGAAATTATAGGTGAAGGTTATTTTATTGAGGAAGACATTTGATCATGATTAAAGTACAATATACCACATAGCTGGTGCTGGGTCTTAATGTGGTACCTGTGTTTGAGTCCTGGTGGTACCTTCTGGATTGGTCAGGTGTCTCATGCAGACATGACTGAGGCATCAGCCAGTGGTGCTTCACCTTGTCTCATGCTTGTGCCCTGTGTTCTCTGGGGATAGGGGACAGAGTCTGTGACTCTCACCAGAAAAAGGTGGACTTAAAATGTGAAATGACTATTGTTAGGAACAACATTAGCACACAATCATGTTCACACAATATTTAATCATTTGCATTATGTTTAAGCGTCTGCTGTTTTCTAATTAAAGTGAGTAGGGTTTTTTCCATGTTTGTAATAGTCAGTTTGCAAGCAGTTTTACAAACAACAAACAATTTTGTGCAGCCACACAAACTGTTTCTAATATATAGCTGTGTGATATTTGTTCTTAACAGTATATTAAGATTCCTGCTCCCACAGAAGACTCTCCTGATGAACTGCGCGTCTTTTCTTTTTACCTGTCAACCGACAACAAGGACAAACCTCAAGCCAGCTTTGACTGTATTAAACAGTTAGTCTCAGGGTAAGCCACACTGGTTGATAAATGTAATCAAAATACCGTTGGCTTGTTTGTACTCATTTATCGACTTTCTAAATACTCAGTCAATAAATAAGTAAATGTTATGTCAGAATTTTAGTTATGACCTGTTCAAATGGTTCCCCCTAGTATATTGATTTATGAGTCATTCCACTGAATGGGTGCCATTTGCCTGTTGTAATTCTTGAAAATTAACTTTAATTTTCTATAGTTTTAAACACTGAATCTAACATGCATACCTAACTATTCATAATGAGTAGTGGTAAATGTCTAGCAGCTTGATTTTATCTTTACGTTTCTTTCCTATTATTGTTTCTCAGCCATGTTACTGTATCAGCAGGAGTTTTGAGCACAGAATTAGCAAATACATAAAATTGAACCACATGGCATCCATATTAATAGCATTAAGACACTGAACGGCTTGTAATAATTTACTAAAACGTTTGTATTTTTACAATAAACAAATAATATCTAAACATGATTTAGGTTAAAAGAGAGTAAGTTGAGATTGACCTTCTCCGTCATAATTACAATATCATGAAATATACAGGAATAAATAAGAGACAACTTACTTTTGGTCTTCCAATTTTCTTCAGAAGATCCAGATAATACTACTAGTTCCAGTACCTCCAGTTCTGACTTGTGGTATGTTCCATAATTTTCAGAAGTGGGAATCTGTTGGGGTAACAGGACAGTAAAAACCTGAGGATGTGACTACATTTTAATTTTAAAATAAAATGTTATGCATTTATGCAAAAACAAAAAACAAAAAAACAAAAAAACAAAACAAAACTGTAAGCATAGTTGGCATATGGAGTGACACAGCAGTGTAGGGGAAAACAGACTGAAGGATTTTCATCATTATATTTCGTTGTAACGTGTAATGTAAGAGACCAGGGACAGCTAACAAATGCTGTTTTTCAGTGTTCTAGGTAGGTTTTAATAATGGTTTAAATTATATACCTTAAATGTGCAATTGCTTCACTGTGCAGCACACTGCTTAATAAAAATATATATTTTACAGTTAATTATGTTCATTATATTACATGTAATGTCCTAGGAACAGATATGGCACCCATTTGGTGGAATATTTCTTATATATAATTTTTTAAATAAAATGTTTTGAATGTGTTGAATTGAATATCTACAAGGAGATATTGGTATCCCTTGGAATTGAGTTACCATTACGTTTAAACCAGAGTTCATAAGCACAATTATTTATCCATTATTTACCACATTATCCACAGAGATGGTAGGGAACGCCTGGATGGCCAGGGCAGTATTCAGGACAAAATCACAGTGTGTGCCACAGATGACTCATACCAGATGACCCGTGAGCGCATGTCTCAAGTTGAGAAAGACATCTGGAGTCGTTCGGCCATCGAAATCAAACCCGGAGCAACGCATCCAAGTAAGCACACGCACAACTACAGTGGTGCTTGAAGATTTGTGAACCCTTTAGAATTTTCTATATTTCTGCATAAATATGACATAAAACATCACAGATTGTCACTCCAGAAGTAAAAGTAGATAAAGAGAACCTAGTTAAACAAATGAGACAAAAATGTTATACTTGGTCATTTACTTATTGAGGAAACTGAACCGATATTATATATTAGTGAGTGGCAAAAGTATGTGAACTTTTGCCTTCAGTGTGGGGTGTTTATATGTGCATCACCTAGGGATGTATTCACTTGCATTCACATGTGCCATTGTGGACCATAATAATATTAATTAACAAGCAAGGACTTTATGGCTGGACTGCGTGATGCACACCACTCTTGATCCAAGAAGTACAAGTAAGATTGACTGGGATATGCTAGAAGGACTTTGGATAAGCCTGCAGAGTTCTGGGTCAAAGTTCTATGGAATGATGAACCAAAACTTTACATGTGGCCATATGGATCAGTGTTTTGTCTGGTACACAAAAGATGAGACTTGTGACCAAAGGATTGCTGTCCCAACATTAGTCAGTGATGATGTGGGGATGTTTTTGTGCTGCAGGAACTGGCAGTCTTGACTGGTACCATGAATTCATATAAATACCAAGCTATTTTTAGGAGGAATGTTATGCCTTCTGTGGTAAACGAGAACCTTAGTCATAATTGGACTCTCCAGCCAGACAATGGTCACACTTCCAAGTCAACTAAAGCTTGGAGGAATCATTCCTGGAATGTCCTGGTGTGGCCTTTTCAGTCTCCAGATTTAAATCCCATAGAAAATCCTGAGTGGGATTGCAGCACAGAAGCCATCAAACCTCAGTGAGCTGGAAGCTTTTGCACGAGAAGGATGAGCAAAGACTACACAAGAGTGCTGATAGATGTTTTAGTTAGTGAGAGTGCTTATTAGAGGTTATAAAGGCAAAATGATGCTCCAACAAGCACTGAAGGTGCGTGTTGGATGATGCAGTGATGCAAGTGTGAATATGGACATTTGTCGAGAGAACTAAGTTTGTCATTTGAATTTATGTCAACTTGTGTTACCAGAATTGCTTCTGTGTAACAATAAATATATTCTCTGTTTTACTGAGACTTATTGTTGTGTATTTTATTCAGTTCTATATATATATATATATCACCGTAATATATTTTAAGGTGGGTCATTGAATTACTCATGAGAGTGAGTAGTTGATTACTCATGATAGTGGCTTGGGATTTATTTATTTATTTTTATTTTCTATTTATTTTCTATTTTTCATTCTCTGTATCTGTAGAAATTTTGGAAATGGAACAATTACCGGTACTTAAAATGCTGGGAACAATTACTTAAAATGCTGATGCATGTCCTCATGCTAGCTTGCATGGATATTTACTTTATTGCACTGACCATTCATATTCCTTTGTCTCGCTCGCTCTCTCTGCATTTCACATGTGCTGGTGCTGGCTGAGTTGATCACGTCAGAGGTCGCTGATGTCAGTATTCCTGTGACCTCTTTTAAGCCTGTATGTGAGAATAGTGGTTAGCTTCCTTAGTTTCATGCTCATCCGTTACTTGTTTTGGGTGCTGGCTTGCTTTGATGCACTTATTGATCCTTGCTATGGACACTTGCTTCTGATCATGGTATGCAAGTTTAATGCTCACTGAATGCTCATTATGCTTGTGCAGTACTTATGTTGGTACTTGTGATGTTTTGCTTCAGCTTACATTAGCTTGTTTGTTGCATGTGATTCTGGGTACTGCTGTTTCAGCACAGTGCAGGAAACATTCTCAGAAATTTTGGTCCACATCCATGGTGCAAATCTCCTGTTACACTACATTCTAAAGGTGCTCTATTGAATTGAGATCTGGTGACTGTTTGAGTACAGTGAACTCACTTAAATGTTCAAGAAACCAGTTTCAACCACTATGAGCTTTGTGGAATCTGGAGTTATCTTGTTGGAAGTAGCCATTAGAAGATGGGTACACATACACAAACATTAAACATTGGACAGTATTAAAGCGTTCAAACAATTCTCAGTTGGTGTTAATGGGGCCTTAGTGTGCCAAGAAAATACACCATTACACCATCAGCCTGAACTGCTGATACAAGGCAGAGTAGATTCTTGCTCTCATGTTGTTTAGACCAAATGCCAGGCAAGGTTTTTTTCAATCTCCTGTTTTCCAATTTTGGTGATAATTTTAGTTTTGTTTGCCTGTTCTTAGCTGACAAAAGTGGCCTTCTGCTGTTATAGCCCATCTGCTTTAAGATTGAGTGTGTTGTGTATTCAGAGATGCTGTTATGTATACATCAGTTGTAACAGGGTAGACCCTGGAGAAAATTGTGCATAAATTCTAGTAGATCAGCAGTTTCAGTAATACTCAGACCAGCTCATCTAGCACCAACAACCATGTCACATTCAAAGTGATTTAAAACATCTTTCTTTTCTGAAGCTCAATTCAAACTTCAGCAGGTGGTCATGTCTACATGCCTAAATGTATTGAGTTGCTGTCATGTGATTGGCTAAATAGATATTTGTTAACAAGCAGTTGAATAGGTGTACCTAATAAGTGGCTGATGAGTGTATAACTTGTAGATATTCTTCAGAGCTTCTGTGTGCTAATGGTATTGTTTGGGTGGTTGATGGGTATTTTCTCCTATTCCCTTTGTCCCTTACTTCTTTAAATGTCCCAACCCCAGACCGGGACATGACATAAACCATACAGTACTGCATAAATGCTAACAATACATGAGGTTTATTCAGAATTTTTGGTCTTATAACTTAAAAAATAATCATTAATACTGCATTTCCAACATGCTGAAATCAAAATACAGTGCAACTAAATATTAATTAGTATTATATAATCAGACATTCAGTGCGTGCACAGGCCACATGAATTGGTTATGCATAAACAGGATAATAAGATTAAGTTATGCTGATTATAGCTAACTAAACTTCTGGCCAGGTTCCATATAAATTAGTTCACTAATGGGAAGAAAGTTTAGTTTGGGTTGGGAATTTTATTTCAGCTCCTTCAGTTCCCATAGCTTGGTTGTTTGCACAGGAGAAAGCTCAGTTTACTTTTCAAGCCTCTTTGTGCTTCCTGACATGCTTGATGCTTGTCTAGAGAGCAGGTTGTACAAGTGTTTCTAAACTGTTTACTCAACAGCCATATTTCCTGAAGTGGTCCAACATGCACTGTGTACTCTACAGTATGTGACAGATGCGTGCCAAAACCTACCCTTTCCTCTCACTATTATATCTCTTTTTTTTATTTGATCTTTCAACTCATCTCTTTTTTGTGTGGTTTGTCTAACAATAACAGAGAGAATTCAGCTGTCCCAGAATCTAAACTTATATGTGCACCTGGTTTATTGTCATAAAGTAGTTGTTTGGACACACTTCAAATACACTGAGCTTTTGTGTCGTGTTTAATTCAGTTCTCGTTGAATTTGGTGTAGTTTCATTTAGAGGAGTCCAAAAGTGCCTTGACATGCACGTTTGGTTATTCAATTGGGGCATGCTGCTTCTTGCTTAAACTTGTGTTCACTGTATGACATTCGTTTTTGTACACAGGCAAGTGCGTTAAGATTAAGAAGAAAAGAGGACTATCTGGGATGCTGGATGCTACAAACAGATATTCACCCTGTTACAAGAAGACTGGACCTCCTAGTGCCATGACACACAAGCCTCTGAGAGAACGTGTTATTCACCTTCTGGCCCTAAAGCCTTACAGGAAGCCAGAGCTGCTGTTGTGGTTGGAGAGGGAGCGAGCCAGTCCAAAGGACAAAATTGACTTGAGTGCTGTATTGGATGAGGTAATGCACAGACACACATGGACACACTTGCATTTATAGCCGTACATCCAATCTCTGGTGCAGCAAACGTAAAAGGCTTTAATTTCAGGATAGATACTCATTTCTGGCTATTGTAACTATATATACTGCTCAAAAAAGCTGATGGTTGACCACACTCTTTCCAGCTTTTAATAATGTGTTGTACAGTCCTTAACTGGAGTAACCAATTAAGGACTGTAGTAATTGCAGTAATTTCATCAGCCTCCTCAGCTTTCTTTGCTTTATGCAGACCAATAATTTGATCCTTCTGAACCAGGAGTTGCGTCTTCTGACATGGTTGTTTTGAAATGGGATGGTTCTAAGTGCATCAGTTTATTTAAAAAAATTAAGGGGTGAAACATATAGATCATTGAAACTAACACTTAGTGATCATTTTGATTAAATACTGAATTGCTCACTGATTACAGTAGACTCCCGTCTATTCGCGGTTCAGCATTCGAGAATTCACCCATTCGCGGAATGTTCTCTGGAACGTATCTACTTGTGATTCGCTGAAAATCCACACATTCGCGTTTTGCTCCGTAGAACATATGTACTCGTTATTTGAGGGTTTCCATGAGCTGTCTTAAAGGCATATCCCTACTGCTACTGGCATCATGTGGATGGCGCAACAGTTGGGTGTGTGCATGTTAACTCCAATACAGTACTTGAATGCTATTAGCTGGCGTTCGGATGGCGGTACAAGGTGGGCTCTCGTTGGTTGATACATAAAAAAGCAGCGCGAATGCACAGCCACAGCAGTGATGCCAAGCGTTGGATTTAACCATCAAAATAGGGACTTATAAGCACTTTTGCAGGTGGTGGGGAAGGGGTTTACAAGTATTTGCTGATTCGCACTATTCACAGTAGGTTCTGGTCCCTAAACCCTGTGATTACAGGGGGTTTACTGTACTCAATTGATTGCTTTCACTTTTTGAATTTGGCTATATTCAACCCTGCAGTCTCATCATGTGATTTTAAACAGGCTCCAGCCACAACAGCATGTACAGTAATTCATGACCTGAATGTTTGTTTACTCTGCTTGTTTCAGGTAGCGAGACTGAATCCAAAAGACCAGAGCTTCACTTTGAAAGATAACTTGTACAAGCATGTTCAAATGGACTGGCCTGGTTACATGGAGGAGGAAAAGCAGCTTATCTACAGGCTTCTAGCTAGGTGAGTACAAGTTTAGCTTTAGAATTGATAATCCATCACATATACCTTCACAGTATATATTTGCCTTTACATTGCATGTGGCCTAAATCATTTTACGTCACTTCTACATAAACATAAATAACAGTTCTAGTGAAAGTGTTTATTAGGCCTGATGGCATATCTGAGACTGACCTTATAAGCTTCTATAATGGGATGAGGCTTTTTTTGCATATCAAAGCTTGTAAAGTAATTGGTAACAGTCACAGTTCTAACCATAGGCACTTTTAGCCTGGATCTTAGTCTGTTTTGCTGAGGCAGTACATTGTTCACTTTAGTACAGATCATGTGGTTAAAGCTACGTTCACACATACACGGTTGCGGCCGAGTGAACCG
>JAVSBU010290025.1:0-11425 GCA_033118015.1 Loricariichthys derbyi | reverse complement strand
TCTTCTACATGCTTTGCAAGTGGGAAAACCTTAAAAATCAGCAGTGTATCAAATACTTGTTCTCCCCACTGTATGTTATTAAAGGTTATTATTTTGTAATCATGCAATGCAACACACAACAAAACAGCCATTATCAAAACAGTACCATTTTTTGTGTGCTTATGTGACACGATCAGCTGTCACACAGTAATGAGCTAAAATCAAGGAAGAGTGAAGGTTAATTACATATAAGGAATTTCCCTAAATCATCTTTTCACATCTCTTTTATAACCTAATGGTGCACTTTATAGTATCTACAGCATGTAGTAGTGAATGAGGTCCATTTCGGACGTACCATTAGCAGCATTAACAAATAATCAGCATGAATTTTGACATACCTAAAATACATATAAATAGAGAGCATAAGGTAACACTAATCCTAATCTTTAATAGATGTATTGGTAGTTTGAAATTGATACCATATTTGAGGATTAAGATCTTTGCACAAGGGTCCAACAGTGGCAGCTCGACTGTGCTGGGACTCGACTCTCTAATGCCACCACTTAAAACCCCTTTGGATCACCATCGTCTCTATGTAGCTCACAGGCAATGCAAGCCATGATGATGCTAAGATACCAGTTGGAAATACCTGCTTTAGGGTGGAAAGTGTCTGCAGGCCTGTTGCCTTTGCCACCATGGTGTGACTGTTTCCTGGACTGGGTTGGAGACTCAGGCTGAGTCCAGAAATCGCATGGACACGCAGATCCACTATGGACACTTTCTCATCCACCACAGAGAACGACACCTCACCCAACACGGCCTCCACAGCCAGTGGGGATTCGACCTGGGCACAGAAAAATATTGTGTTAATATACATTTTAGTTAGGTATATGCATAAGCATTACTATTAGGAGCAGTTTAGGATTAGAGTTTAGCTTTTAAAACAAGTGTGTACTGGGATAGAGGTGAGAAATAGAAGTGAAAAACAGGTGAACATTGAACACCAGGCAGCCAGAGAGGGTGAGCAAGTGAGTGACAGCATAATGGCAATATTTAGTGGGTGATCATGCACAAGCTTGAGATCTTTTTCAGGAGAACAATGTGAATTGCCAATGCACTCAAACTCAAGCTGTTACCCAAACATACGCAGCTGCCACTTTAGAGCTGGAGTGGTGCATGAAATTTTTTTATACCGTTTTCTATATTTATGCATAAATATAATCAAAAAATATCAGCTTTTTACACAAATCATCAGTTAAATAAGATACAATGTTATACTTGTACATTTATTCATTGAGGAAAACTATCCATTACTCTGCCTGTGAGTGGCAAAACTGGGAGCCACTAGGACTAATGGTGAACTTGAAGGGGAATTCAAAATCGGGTGTTTTCGATCAATGGGACAGCATCCCTTTGAGTGGGCACCCTGTTGTACTTGAACACCAGGGATCTGTCGATCTTCAGAACACATTTGTGGAAGCCTATCATGAAGCGAACAACTGATATTTCTGAGGACATCAGAAAAAGAGATTGTGTGCAAATGGAGGACACTTGAGACCATTTTTACCCTTCCCAGGATTGGTGGTTCAGAAATGATCAATCCAAGCTATGTAAGAGACCCTGGGGCTACAAAAGAACACAGAGTAACTTCTAAGGAACTGAAGGCCTCTCTCTCTCTTGTTGGCTAATGTTAATCTTCCAGAGTTCATCAGGAGAACACTGAGCAATGAGTGTCTGTAGTTTGCTGAAGATCATGTGGACAAACCAGAAGGCTATTGGAAAACTTTCTTTTCTGTACATGAGACCAAAATTGAACTTTAAGGTTTAAATGATTAATCATGTCTGCAGTATGAAAATGCTACAGTCCAACATAAGAACTATATCCCATCTGTGAAACATGGTGGTGGTAGTATCTGGGTTTGGGTCCATTTTGCTGCATCTGAGCCAGGATGGTTTGCTATTGTTGAAGGAACAATGAATATATCAACAAATTATAAAAGAAAATGTCATGATACCGGCCAATTATTTTAACAAAGCATGCTTACAGAAGAATGCAGGTCATGTTTAGGAATGGCAAACAAAAAATGCAATAGGAATGTTGTGGAAAGGCCTGAAGCACGTAGTTCACGTGAGGAAACACAATATTTGTTACACAAGATTTGATGGTGTTCTGTATGGAGGAATGGACTGAAAATCCAATATTTATCAGAAAAGTTTACTAGCAGTCATTGGTGCACAAAGGGGGCACACCAGTCTGGGTTTTGCTTGCCACCAGGTACTAACAGTGAGCACTTAGGAAAACTTTCCTAAACTTAAGTGGAGAAGAAGTTGAGAAGATATCATTCACAGACAGAAATAATCGGGGGAGGCACAGGAAGTTTGAGCAACCCTCCAAAGTAACACACTAAATTATTAAAGCCGGCTGATGTTACACTTGCAGTCCTGGCTCGGTCTGAGTCAAAATTGGCAGGCGGTAACTCGTACTTTGGCAGGAGCAACATCAGCAATTGGCCATATTTCAGTCTTGACAGGAAATGCTTCTTGCACTGAACTGCTACTGAACCGAATGACTAAAACGGACAAATATTCATGAATTCTGTGTGTGAAAGAAACCTTAAAATCAATCCCTGTGTAAACAAAATGTCAAGTACACATATGACAAAAAAGTGGCAGATTCAATATATATAAGAAGTTCTGTGCAACTGCAATTGCAATAATTAAAAAACCTCACGCAATTGCAGTGTTAAGCTTTAAACTGGCAGATAGAAAAACCAAAAATGAGCATGAAGTAGAATCTGCTCCCATATTAGATCCCTGTAATGGCCTCAATCACATTGGACCTGGAGGTGGCTGGATATAACAAGCGATCAAGCAGGGACACAGTGGTTCTTGCCCATTTAGCCCTGAAAGCCTGTAATGACTTTTAATACTGCTTGGAAATCTCCGGCCTCTGCACCAGACATTTCCTGCTGTTCCATCTCTCTTTAAAAAGCGTCTGCTAGCTCCATACATTTTGTTCTGATGTCCTGCTCTCACTGTCCATTCATCTCCCTCTTAATGGATGGAGATGATTTATGTTTTGATGTGCGTCATTCGGAACAGATGAACTGGACTTTCCTGGTCTGACTGAGTCACATGACCCCGATGAAGGCTGTTGTTCTCGGTGCGGATGCATCAATGTTTCGGATGCGAGGCAGAGTAAACAAAGAGTTCCAATATTTTTATGCCTCATCTTATCATTGAAGCCATTTTTTTAAAATCAAATGCACCTCCAAACATGTTTTTTATTCATAAGAAACAAGTTTTAAACCTCAGTCGTTGAAAATAATAAACCAGATAAGGCAGAGAACAAAGAAGCAGAGCCTCGAGAAGCTCTAACTAACAGTCCCCTAAATAACCATGAGTAGCGACGTGTCTTTCTCTGATGCCTCGGTGTTTGGGCGGAAAGCAGCATTTATAATTAGATCCCCCTTTTTAAGGAGTGACAAATCATTTCCAGCTAGCGCTCTACATGGATCAACGGGAAGAAGGCCGTACAAGGATTTCAAAAGTTCCTCACTGGCCTTTAATTATTTACAACCCCGGTGAGCGCTCTCTGTAATTAGTCTACTGTCTTAGTGTGTGACAGTGGAATCTATGGGGATGGAGTATTACAAAGCATTACAGTTACGTCTCTGCCTTTGCTAGCACATTCTGATCAAAGTACATCATCATCTCAGTATGTGCCTGTCACTGTGTTTATTGTCATTTATCAGGTAGAAGCAATTTTGCTTTACTGTATATAGAATAGCTGGTTTACACATTGCAAAATACTTTACACAGAGCTAAAATAATGATTTTGCAATAACTTCTCAGTAAAATTTGTTTGAATGACATACGTTTGTTGCAGCTTGTTTTCCATCCAAACAAAATGAATGTTGTTACTCTGATATTACTGTAATATTACTAGGTGCCAGTTTCTGTGTTTCTTTCCTCCCTCTTTTCCCCCAATTTGGATACGCAGAATTCCTTTTGTTGACATTCTCCACCACATACTGACCCCTCTACCAAAAGAAGAGGGCTGTCAGTCAAAAACTGCCTTTGCATGTCATCAGGTTTTATGTGGTTATGTGCTTAATGCAGTACAGTACTTAATGCAGTAGAATTTGTCCTGACCCGTGTTAATTTTGGCAGCTGACTTTAAATTTTAATCTCAGGATTTTAACTAAAATGTATATTAGTTTTGGTCACATTTTAGTAATTTAGTAAATTTAGGTTTAGTCAACGAAAACTAAAAACATTTGTATAGTTTTAGATCATTAAATTCAAGCCTATTTTTAGTCATGCATTTTTAAATCTTTTACTGTTTTATATGTATTACTTATTACTAACTTTCACAAATAACACTTACACAGTAATAACAGCTCTCTTACACTTAATAACATGTTAAAATCCTAAATAATGAGAGCACCTTTACAGCCTGTAAGTTACAGAGCGCAGTGAGCATGCAGGAGGAGAAATGGGCTCCGTCCCAAACGCATGGGCTTAAAGCCATTGTTCCTTTTGTTGGCGTCACCAGAGAGCAGAGTTTAAGGTGAGCTGTAGTTACAGTCTATAGGGGTAGAGAGCATTTTGGGACGGGGCCATGGCAAACGCTAATACTGTTAGGGAATTTAGCAAGAAGCGGCACTGCAGGATCTGCATGTGTTATAATGCTCAGATAAACTAAACATGAAAAATACTGTAGTAGCAGTCAGTGTTCCCACTCTCAAGCTATTAGAGGGCAGAGCCAGTCGTGCCGACTGCTCTAGCACGAACGCGAGATCACGCAGGCGCACGGAGTAATCAGTCCTGACGAGGAACACCTGCTCAAAAACTCTATAAAATGACAGCATTCAGCAGGGTTCCTTGTCACGTCCTTGATTGCTCCATGCGTCGTTGTCATTGGCTTTTCCACACTGTTTGGCTATTGCAACTTCATGCTACCGGTTTGGGTTTTTGGTTCATGCATTTTTGGGTTTTTGCATTCTCAGATACTCTCGCAGGATTTTCCGCTCATGTTTTGGCCTTGGGTTTTTTGACGGCAGCTTCTTTAGTTCGCTCACCTGCATCCTTTTTGTTTGCTGTTTTCTTCCCACATTCATAAGAGATTCAGGAAGTTATCTCGTTTTTATTAGTTGACAAAAAGTGTAATACATTTCATTATAGTTTCCTTTTCAAGTGTTACTTTATATTTAGTCCTTGTCTCGTTTTTGTTGTGCAAAAATAGGTCTTCAATGAATATGTTTAGTCATAATGAATGAAATTGGTTGGTCTCATTTTGGATGCATCAGTGTGTTGGAATGGTCAGCTTGCAGCTTGCTGACTAAATGCAGGCTCTGTATGTTCTTGTGTTTTTTTTTGTTGTTGTGGTGCAGTTCTGAGTTATACCTGAAAATTCTAAAGGCACCTCAAGTCAGAGGTAAAAGTGCTCCCATATAACTCTTTATATCCTTTAATTGGGCAGATGGCGTACATCTATGGTGAGTAGCATGGCACTTTTGTCATATCCATCCTCAGACACAGCTACTTGTGACTTTGGATGGCCTGGTCAGGACCGAGGCGCTGCCAGGGCTCAAACTTGGGTCTCTCTGATGTCTTAGTGTATTTGACTGCTTGAGTGCCTTGTTGTATTTTTAAGAATCTGCTGTAACAACTTTTGGGTGAGGACAAATGATCAATAGCTACAATGGTTCTGCAGTGTCTTCTGGATTTAATTGGATTTAACTGGATTTAACTTCAAATCCTGGTGTCAAATAAAAAGCCGTTCATGCTGATCTTTGATTTCTCTATAGTTACCGACTCACACATACTTCATCTTTTCATCATTCTTTATCTACCAAGCTGTAGTCTGAGACTATAAGCCCTGTTAAATCTGAAACGGAAATAAAAGTGCCACCCAAACCTGGTTAGAAATGAGGATTTGAAGACAGCAACATTCCCTTAGACAGGCCATATGCTTACTCAATGAGTTCTACTCCAGCTATGAGTAAAATGTCGTGTTGAATAAGGGAGTAAAGGTAGCTTTGATGACACAGCGTGTCTTGTAAGCAGATTTCGAAACATACGGCCTCTAACACAGCAGAGGCTTCTTAATTACGATTTCTAGGTTAGGTTGAAAACTTCACCATCAAATCTAAAGGCATCATCAGGGTCGAGGATACTCTGTTCCTGGACGTCTGCAGTGTTCAAGCCATATTCTAAGAAAAACTCTGGTGACAGTACACTTTTTTAAGAAAAAAGGAAATCGTAAAGTGAAGATCATATATCAACTAGATACTACATTAAAACCAAAATTGATAGGGAAAAAAACTGATTGTAATGCTCCTTCGAAAGTTAGCCTGTCCTCCGCTAGAAAAACCCACCCATCACTTCCCTTTGTTTCTATTTGTGTATAGTCATTTGGTAGAAGCTCCTATTGGCTGGTATTTGGGCTAATAGTTTCCACACTCTATACAATGTAGCTTGTAGCTAATACAGAGCCTTTGGTCTTTAAATTCATTAGTGTAAAAAGCTAATTATGATGCTGATGCTTAAATTGGGTGGAAAAATATAGATAATGTTATGGAGGAGAAATGATTACTACTTCTACAGAGGAGCTTATAGCTTAAATTCTTAAACAGACTAGTTATTATTATATTATTATTATATTACGAGGATTTCTACTCCACACTGAGCAACAGCAGGTGGAAATTTATGACCAGAGAAGTGGTTTCTGCATGAGGCCGTCAACAAAATCTAACGTGCTCAAATTTAGCAAATCAATTTTTCTTCAGTAGAACTGGTAGATGCTGTGTGTCACATGACATGGCCCTTCAAAACATCTTCACCCTGCTGTTGGCTGCACCTGGGGGTCAAATTGTGTTTAGTAAAATAAAGCTTATAGCAAAATAAATTATTTCCAATCTATCATGTGCCAAGAAGAGATGAACATTCTTTCGGACTGGCCCAGAAATGTCAAAAATGTCATAAATCTCATATGTGAATTTGTGTTCGACGTGAGATTTTAACTGGAAGTAAACAGAAAAGCAGTTACAGGAACGAGTGTATTAGTCTTTTACACATGAATTAATAGAGGTAACAAACTAGATGTGTAATATTTGGGTATGTAGATTTAAAGAGTAGTTTGAGTGTGTTACAGCTGTGTGTGTTATGGGGTTTGGACAATTATGTACAACAGTTGATATTTTTTGATTTGGTAGTGATTTTTGTACATTTTAGTGTCGTAAGAGCAGAATAAGGATGAATCACAGTGTAACGTAGCCTATGAAGGTGTTTGGCCTGCGAAATTAGGATTTTCATCTTCAGATAGTTATTGGGAGGATTTAGATCTAGCCTACTGTAATAAATGTGCATGTTGCTTGATATTGTTCTCCGCTTCATTACTTATGACTTACAACAATCTTACAACTTAAACAGCTGTGGGTTAAGAATCTTACGGAAGGAGCCAGTTTGGCAGAAGTGGGATTTAAACCCTGGATCTTCTGGTAATTGCTAGGTAAAACATATTCATTATTCCTTGTTTTGAACTGACTCTTTGTAGAACGTTATTACATGCTATGTGCTGTAGGTTTTGCAATACATTACTATGCAGCACCCAAAAACACCACCAAAGCACGGGCATGAAAAAAAAATACCTGGATGCAGAATCTAGACTGCATAGGGTCACTGACAAGCACAAATAAGCCACCACACACCCACGAGGGACAAACTGATGTGAATGTGACTTGAGTGTGAGTGCCTCGCTTGAGGCCGAGTTAACCAGGTCTCCTAGAGTTCACACTTTAAAAAAAAGAAGAAGAACCCGTTCCTGTCTTACCTTCAGTACGGTAGATCCCTGCTCCACGGCCACAAGCACGGTGTGGTCCACTAATTCGGCCACTCGGGGGTCCAGCACCTTGAGCGAGTCCTGCACCAGGTCAGTGACGTCCACTTGCCAGTCGGGCCCCAGCATGGTGATCACTTGGTTGGTTCCTTCGCTGGAGGTGGTGTGGAACTGGGTCAGAACCTTGACCTGAGCCCTCTGGTACTGCAGCGTGCACCCCCGGCTCACCTTCTTATCATCCTCGTCGTCGTCCTCGCTGTCTCGCGCAGACCTGCAGGAGGAGGAGGAGCAAGCAAACGTTCTTCCTTTGAGATATCTGGGCTCGACATCATGTGGAGGACGATGTCTGGAAGGATGTTTCGGAAGAGTTACACAAACGTGACTATTTTAACGCTCTTTAGTGTCAAGTCTCTCCAAGAAAACAAGCACACACGTTTTGTCTTTAAATTGACAGGCGGCGTTAGAACAAAAGCAGTAACATTTGGGCACCGTTTTCTGGATACAGTCACACATCAGTGAATCTCTCACCTTTTATATGTGTTAACTAGAGCAACCTGTCATTGAGAGACAGAGGGTGCTTACCAAGCCTCCCTCTAATATTTGGACAGACAGAGAAGCAGAGATGAGCACAAACATGTCTGTCTGGGACTGACAAAACGTCTGCAGCACCATGGTTATCAGGTGGTGTGCAAAACGTGAAGCACATCTATGCATTGATATATCTTGACTGCACCTTGTTACTCAAACGTAAGCCAATTGTTCTGGAAAATGGTCTGAGGATAGCAAATAATATGGACAAAAGTATCAGGACACCTACACCTACAAGAGTTATGACATCCCATTCTAAATCCATGGAAAACCCATTAATAAATTGAAGGGTTACCCTGAGGGCAGTGGAGTGTGTAGGCAGAGGGAAGAACCATGCAGAACACCATTTGATGTCCTTGTTTTTCATTTATCATATCAGGTTAGTGTATTAAAAGAGCCCATATATTATAATAGGAGTTCAGTTAGCATATGTCCTCATCCAGAGCAACTCAAATTAAGGATTATCCTCAAGGGCCTAACAATGGCATGGTGGTTGGACCAGGGTTTGACCTTTGATTAGTCATCCACAGCTTTAACCGCAAAACTCCCACTGCCCCAACTACTTGAAACTGATGTGACACCCAAAATCAGCCTGAGGCAGAATTACAACCCCATTGTGTGGTGCCGGTGCCTGTGGCTATCTCCTAAAGCTCATATTAAACAGGATAGAAAGCTGGTTCATTGGTATAACCAAGTATAAATGTGTGTGCCAGTGGTTTGTGCAAACAGAAAGTTCTGTACAGGCGTCAGAAGATGTTAAACAACAAAAATAATCAAAAGTGCACACTGGGAAAAAAATAAATAACGCACAGCAGGGAATTATTTTTATTAGTCTGCTATGTCTGGAACAGTGTGCCTTTTCTCTGCAGCTGCCTTTTGATAGAAGGAAAGAGAAATCGACTCTTAGACTAGAGCTGTCAAAACCAGTTGCACTGTTCACATTTTCATAATATTTACACACCAGGAGGCGTAAATATGCACATGCAAAAGTATGTGAGAGCTGTAGAGGCAAACGAAATGTTGACCAGTGTATTTGGATGAAAATTAAACTTTAGGTATATGAAAGACAGACGTTTTGGTCCAGCTGATGTTGGGCTGGACCAGAGACAAAAACAGACGGAGGTTGAGGAACAAAGGCTTGAACTTGGCCCACTTTAAAAGCATGAATATGGCACTGAAATTAATATTGTTAATGGAGAGCTTTTAGATTTTAATAGTCCTAAATATTAGAAAGTAGTTAATGCTTGTAGAGATCCTGTAGGGAGCAGTAGCAGATTATTAAGGGAATTCTAAAAGCTTCAGTATACCTACGCATTTTGGACAACTGTGTGTGTCCAACATTAAATTGGTGGTGTTAAGTAAATAATTCCCTAAGAGTAATTACTTTTTTTGGAATATATAACACTGAATTGACACAAAAGGCTCGTCCCTTCAGGCTGACCTGGTTCTACTGTGGCATGTACTCCTGAGAGGTATTTCACCTAGAAGCAAGCATTGCAGTCAAGCAAAGTTTATATCCAAGGACATACCTGGAAGCTTTAGGATTTTTCTGAACTCATTCAGACAAATCTGGTGTACAGAAATAGTATTTTTCCCTTTATTTGAGTGATCAGCCTGTCCTACCTGCAGTTCCACTCCATGCACATTATTCTAGTAATCTGGTAAAAGGATCTCTCTCTGCATGCAAGTGTGTAAGAGAGAGCTCACAGTCAAGAAGTGTCTTACGTCCAGAAACGTAACCAAATCAGGAAGACATGCACAAAAATCAATAGCTCTCAACCATAAAAACTGTACATCAGAGGAAGAAGACATGCAAATGGCTCTCCGCAGCAGGACCGATTACAGTAAGATAGCTTCTCACATCTAAAATATATACAAGCATTAAGAACTTTATCAAGTGCTTATCAGCCTTGTGCTGCTTTCTTTACAGCTTATAATTGTAATATTTTATTTGCATCGAGCACAAGCCTGTAGATTTTGCCGCAGCTCAAAATTGGATTAGTATCGCCAAATCAGATCGCATTTCCATCTAAATGGCCTATGTGAATGAATTCAATTAAGCAAGAAGTAATTCCTCTCACAGCTCTTGTGTGTAGAGCTGAAATGATCTGACCTCCGTTCTGAAAGACATATATTGAAAGATGATGCTTTGCTCTCTGCCGGCCAGGCTAAGCTAAACAGCAAACAGGAAGAACTTGAACTCTGAAATACTCAAATTTAAGGTAGATTAAGACCGAATGCACATTTAGTCTATTCTGCTAAGAAAACTCTTACAGATATGAGGTATGTACAGTCTGTTAAAGGGACTGATACAGCAAGGGATACAATTTTACAGATACAATTCAAGCAGCTATGAGATCAGGGCCCAACAGTCTAACCCTGGAAGTTCCACAGTACCAGTACAAGTGGTAATTATGGTAATTATGGCTATAGGACATAAGCTGGTAAACCTAAGAATATAACAGTAGTGAATAAACCATTTTTTATTCTTCGGGCTTTATCCAAAATGGTCACTATTCCCTACATTCTACATAATGCAGAGAGCATCAATAGCCTAGGAACCAGAATTCTGAAGGCCGGTAAAGAAATACAAATGTTTCTTTGTACACTTGCTCATTACTGTTTGACACTAATGTGGAGTCGCACTGAAACCGATCCACAGAATGAATTTTCTGCTACACTCCAGGGTCACGTCTATTTTCCATACAGGGGTGCTCCAATAATTAAATGGCAGGGGTCTCTAATAAACTGGCCACATGTCATACAGTTAGCACATGCATAAGTTGTATGGTTTATATGAGTGATGGAATGAAGGTACGATGGAATAAGAGACTAAAGTCAAAGACCCCATGAAACAAGCACAGCTTCTCCAGGGAATGTGCAGTGACGCTGATGGGCTGCATTTCACTCTACTTAAAGGGCAAATTCATCACAAAACGATCTTTTCACCATTGAATCCTAATAACATCAATATCATATATCTGTCGACAAAGTGAAATTTAAATCCATGGATTT
>JAVSBU010289702.1:0-11427 GCA_033118015.1 Loricariichthys derbyi | reverse complement strand
ATATATATATAGTATTTCTTTTGTATTTTTTGTATTCTCTATAGTTTGTGTAGTTAACCTGTGTATTCTTGTAAATTTAACATTTAAGTAAGGTAATTCTTATATTTATCATGGAGGTTAAGTCTATTTCAAAATTTAAAACTACTTTATATTATGAATGTGTTACAAATGAGTGTTGCTGAAAAAGCAGAGCACGAGTGTCCATAAACTTTTGAATATATATATAGTGTACTTCTTGGGACCTGTAGGGGCGGAGCTATGATCTGGAATAACTCGATTATTCACTATATTCAGGTAGTCAGTTAACCTCATTCTTTAACAGGAATGAGATAAAAAATCAGCTCTCAGCTCCATTATCACTCTACCCAGAGGGCTGAACACATTACTGAACCTAACCATGACCTAGAACTACAGCAGCAGCCCCAGATCATTGCTCTGGCCTTACAGGTATGCATGTGTTAAAAAACTGGACCCCGTGCCAAACTTTCCTTGTCAAAACCCTGCCTTTCCTGAATACTCTATTTGTACTAAATCATGATTATAATCACCTGTTGACACCACATCATAAGTTTGTTTTTTTCCTTCTTCATTACTAGCCCTAAATCACCCCATACACACTTTTTATAGTATGTTGCAGGCTTTAAATGCAAGAAAGATGGACAGTAACATATTAAATTAAGCTGACCAGACAAAATATCAAATATCTTGGGTTCATATCATCTGCAACATAACGTGCATTTTAAAACACTGTCATTGTTTTCTGATATGGGGATGTATATTCATCTAATCATGTGTCAAGAGCAAAATATGTAAAATAATGCAGATTACAGGCAGCAGCTTCTGATAATGTTCACATCAACCATCAAAATTATGAATTTTGAATATGGCATAAATGCTGGTGCCAGACAGACTAGTTTATTTCTATAAGTGCTGATCTCCTGGGATTTAAGTCTCTAGATTTTACTCAATGGTACAATAGAATAAAACTTACAGTAATGGGCACAGGGTTGTGCAAACAAAAGCATTTGATGAAAGTGGTTAATGTTGAACAGTAGGACAGGTTCAAGCAGACAAAGTAAAGGTTAAAAAAAGCATCTCAGAATACACAATGTCAATATTTAAGCCAAAACAATGGGCACAGATTCACAAAAACTGGACAGCTAGAGAATTAATCTTGACTTCTACACAGATGACTCAACTTTATGAATTTACTCACATCCTAAAGGCTACTTCAAGCTCAGGAACCTATTAACATGCCCCACAGAGTCACTGAGATTTTCTGAGATGTGCTGCTGCTGGTTTTCTATAGAGTTTTAACTAGTATACATAATATTAATATCCTGTTAACACTGAATGTGGCTGACAAACACTAATTAGCAGTGCCATCCACTAAATTCTAGCCATACAATGTAAATTTGGGACACTTGTTTGTGGTGAAAAATTATATTTGGTAAAGACCACTGAGAAAGGTTCAACACATTAGAGCAAACAACTCAATTGTGATTGTGGCAAAATATAGAAATATACCAAAAATCTTCAAATACTGCATGATTTTGTTTTCTTTAATCACAATGCAAATGAACCACCCCACTGTCTATGACTAAATACAGCTTTTTAAACATAAAATCACTAATTATACACTTGGTTGCCTCCAAAACTGCTGAGGGCAATTTAGGCTTTAAGCTGTGAAAAGATAAGCAAACAGTGTACAAGCATTTTGTTAAAAAAAATAGTATTTCTGTATTTTATACTGACCTGTCCCTGGAAAGAAATAATTGCCATATTTATGGAAGGAAACAGTCATTACTCGATCAGTAAGATAAAAAGCTTCTTGCACCCCATCACCATGGTGAATGTCTATGTCAATGTAGAGTACACGAGGGTGGTACCTGAAACGAGGAAGGTATTCAGGAATTAGCTTGATCATGAAATATATAGAAATAAAGAAAGGTTTGAAAAACAAAGCAGGCCATCTGTAAAACAATCAGTAAAGTATAAATCTTTCATTCAAGAGGAGCTTAAGACTTCTGAATAATAATACAAAAACTACACAGAACACAGATCTGTTTCTGATCTGAACACAACAGATACTACATGACTAACTGTGTACAGTGAGGATAAATACTGAAGAAAGAGAGGACTCCTGTCCCAAAGAAGATGAAACGAGAGTATTGCATCACACTCAGAAAATGGCAGAATTTTAAACTGATAAACAGTTTATTTTTCAAACTGTATTTAATACATGCTGTTTGACTTAAAGATGTTACCAAGAGTGACACTGGGGTGTGTTAGAGTGCACTAAAAAACAACGTGTATAAACATCACAGAGTGGATAAACACTGATACTGGTTTATCTGTAATTAGCTCAAATTGGATGGTAATATTATCATGTCCATTTATTGGTCAGGCTCCAGTTTCTATGTTTCGAGAAAGGGACCCAACTGTCAACTAACAAAGGACATTTGGTCCAAATCATGTCCAACTCTGCTACAGTTCATCCATATAAAACTAAATCAGAATAGTACGTAAGGATGTTTGTGAAATTATGCATTTAATTATACACTCATCATATCTTGCACTTACTTAAGCAGTTCAAGTATACTGATGACAATGTCATTTACATAGCAAAATCCAGAAGCCTGAAATGATAGAAAGGGATCAGTTAAACAACTTAAATAAAAACCTTACCAGCACACACACTGGTATAAATCTATTTCCCAATTAGGAAGTTTTATGCACTGTGTTACACAACTGTTAATCATATTTCTGTTCAAGCCTAGGTAAAATCTATTTATTATATAATACCATTTATTACAATTTCTTCAAATGAAAATGGACCATTAAATACAGTATCTCACAAAAGTGAATATACTCCCCTCACATTTATGCAAATATTATCTCTTTCAACACTAGACAACACTATAAAACTAAGATACAATTTAAAGTAGCCAGTATAAAGCTTGCAAATAAGTATATATTTACTGTCTTCTGAAAATAACTCGCACAGCATTTAATGTCTAAATATCTGGCAACAAAAGTGAGTACATCCCACAAAACATTTACAAATTGTGCACAAAGTGTCAATATTGTGTGTGTATCTAGCATTGACTTAACCTTTCTTGGAACGCCTCTTCTACTTCTCCATGATGACATCATGGAGCTGGTGCAGGTTAGAAACCTTGTGCTCCTCTACCTTCCACTTGAGGATGCACCACAGGTGCTCAACTGGGTTTGGGTCTGGGGATATATTTGGCCAATCCATCATTTACCTTCAGATTCCTCAGCAAGATGGTTGACAGGTGTTGGTGTGTTTGGGATTAATTTTGTTGGAAAACTGCCATGTGGCCCAGTTTCCAAAGCAAAGGGATCATGTTCTGCTTCAGAATGTCACAGTATATGTATACCGCAGCTCCCCAGTGTCAGCAGCACTCATGAAACCCCAGAACATGATGCTACCACCACCATGCATGAATATAGGTAAGGAACAAGGTTTTCTTGGTAGTCCTTATCAGGGTGCCACCACACGTTTGGACACCATCTGAGTCAAACAAGTTTACCTTGATCTTGTCAGAACACAGGACACAGTTCCATTAATCCATGTTTGTGGACTGCTTGTGTTTAGCCAACTGTTTGCAGGCTTTCAGCATTAGAAGTGGTTTCCTTCTGGGACGACAGCCATGCAGACCAAGTTGATGCACTGTGTGGCATATGGTCTGTGCACTGACAGGCTGACCTCTCACTTCTACAACCTCTACAGCAATGCTGCCAGCACTCACGCTTCTATTTTTAAGCAATCCTCTGGATATGACACTGAACACGTGGACTGAATTTCTTTGTTTGAACCTGGTGAGGCCCGTTCAGAGTGGAATATGTCCTGGAAAACCACTATATGAACTTGTCCACCATGCTGTAGCTCAGTTTCAGGGTGTTAGCAATCTTTTATAGCCTAGGCCATACTTTTGGAGGGCAATAATTATAGTTCCCACATCCTCAGTGAGTTATTTGTTATCCAGTGGCCAGTATGAAAGAACTGTCACAAAAAACATAATTTAAAAGCCCTGCCTCCCATTCACACCTGGGACCTTGTAACTAACAAGTCACATGACACCAGGGACAGACAAAAACCAAATTGGGCATAATTTGATCATGTTCACTGTGGGGTGTACTCACTTGTTTCCAGCTATTCAAATGGCTTTGTGCTGGTATTTTCAGAAGAAAGTAAATCTATAGTGCTATACAAGCTATAAACTGATTACTTTAAGTTATAGCCACACTTCATTTCTATAGTGTTGTCCCGTGAAAAAAATAGAAATAAAAAATTTCTAGAAATGTGCTAATTGTGCTGTGATATACTGTGTATGTACACAAAAATAGAGTACCTGCAAACCAACAACCCTACATACTGAACAAATGCAGCAAACTGAAATAGGCATCAAGTACATAAAAATAAATTTACATTTACTACATCAAAAATAAAATTAGGGTAGAAAACAAGTAGGTTAAAGAATCTCAAAGGATGACGACTTCTGAAACACCGCACTATGAACATACAAGTCAGAGTTGATCGGTTGTTCAAGGCTGACCACAAAACCAGAAGTCATGCACGACAAAAGGCAATCGTTTAAAACGCAATGCACTTGAGGTGAATGAGGCTATCTGTCAAAGTTGCCCAACTTTGTGTGTGTGTGTGTGTGTGTGTGTGTGTGTGTGTGTGTGTGTGTGTGTGTGTGTGTGTGTGTGTGTGTGTGTAAGTAAACATCTTACCAGCTGTGTGCTTAATTGTTAGCACATGATTTGAATAAGCAGTCCAATGAGCTATTTAAACTACTGTAGTGGTTTTATTTCCTTCAGATTCCTTGATGATTCCACTAGTACACACTAGTAGCACAAAAATTCACCATGATTGGGAACGTGCTTTTAAGAGAGCTCCATGGCAAAGTTGCAGAAATGCGCAAGTTAAAAGAAGGCTACCAGATTTCAATGGCTTTAACAATCCCTGTGACTCCCACTCAGAGCATCATAAAGTGGATTAGTGCAGCACCACTAACACCTTGCCAAGATCGGGACATCCTTCCAAAGTGACTGAGGAAATAACTGATGACTGAAACAAGATGATCCTGATCAGGGAAGCTACCAAGAGGCCAATGAAAACTTTGAAGAATTTGCAAGTCTGTGTGGCTAAGATTGGTCATTCTATATATGACAACAATCTCACAAACTTTACACAAATCTGGCCCTGTATGAAATGAAGCAAGAATGAAGCAGTCCCTGAAAAAGTGCCACACAGTCTCATTTGTGCTTTGCAGCCAAATAAAATAATAATAACAATAAATTAAAAATAGAAGAATGTCATGTAGAAAAAGGCTTTAAGGTCAGATGAAACCAAGACTGAACTTTTTGGGTTGAACTTCAAGAAAACCAAACACAGCACATCACAGAAACTGATACACCATACATACTGTGAAGCATGGTGGTGGCAGCATTATGTTATGGGGGTGTTTCTTTTCAACAGCAACTGAGTAAGACTGAAGGGAAAATGGATGTTGCCAAGTATATCCAAATTCTTAAGGAAAATGTGACCCTCTGCTAAACAGCTAAAAACAGGCAGTTGATTCACCCATCAGCATAACAATGACCCTAAACACACTTCTAAAGAAAACAAGAGTGGCTTAAGGATAAAAAGGTGAAAGAAGCAATAAATTAATTTTCTGTAAATAAAGTTATTTTAAAGACACTACTTTGCAAGTTCTGGTTTCAGATTGTTACACAAAACAGTGAGTCAAAGTATTGTGAAGATTTTCTGCAGGAACTGTCATGTTTCATCTGGCTGCTCTTCCATGTTGTTAGTAATACTGTTCAATGCACTTTTGGATTTAGTCACAAACCATCAGGTCTATTTTACCATCCTCTAACAGTACATTATTACAATTCCTATAATTACAGTCAATTTCCATAAATTAAAAATGTTTTCAGCAGTACCTCTGACTCATTTAATTATACCATTTATACACGATCTGTGCAGGCAATGCTATGTTCTGGGGTTGCTGCAGTTCTAGGTCAGGTCTAGGTTTAGCAACGTTACCTAGCAATGAGCCCAAAGAATGAGATCAGCTGATACCTGTATATACTGAATGACCAGAATACTCCAATGGATTTTTCCCCTAATGGCACAGGCATATTCCAAAATGAGAATGGCAGGATTCGTTGGGCTCAAATTGTGAGAGTGTGGTTCAAATGAGACATCATTTTCCCACATGGATTGATCACCACAAAGTCCAGACCTGAACCCCATTGAGAATCTTTGGGATGTGCTGGAGAAGTCAGTGGGACCAAATCTCCATCTTCAATACAAGATCTTGAGGAAATTAATGCAACTCTGTACATGTTGTGACATTGAGACAATCTCAAACTGGCCAATGACCTGAATGACTTCTATGCACGTTTTGAAGTCATTAACACACTCCCCAGATCCATGCACTCCAAACTCAATCACTTTGGATTGGCCCCCCTCTCTGCCCTCTCAGTCCAAGAGGACGATGTGAACAGGCTGTTTAGGAGGCTGAATCCACACAAGGCTGCAGGCCCTGTCTCTGTGTCTCCCTCCACCTTGAGACACTGTGCTGATGAGCTGGTCCAGGTCTTCACAGGAATCTTCAAGTCTTCCTTGGAGTCATGTCACGTCCCAGTCTGTTTCAAGTCCTCCATCATCATCCCTGTCCCCAAGAAGCCACACGTCACAGGATTCAATGACTACAGGCCTGTGGCTCTCACGTCTGTGGTCATGAAGACTTTTGAATGTCTGGTTTCATCTCACATCAAGTCCATCACCAACCCCCTTCTGGACCCTCTGCAGTTTGCCTACAGAGCCAACAGGTCTGTAGATGATGCCATAAACCTGGCCCTCCACTTCATCCTGCAGTATCTGGACTCCCCAGGAACCTATGCTAGGATCCTGTTTGTGGACTTCAGCTCTGCATTCAACACCATCCTTCCTGCTTTGCTCCAGAACAAGCTCTCTCTGCTCCATGTGCCTGACTCCACCTGTAAATGGATCACAAACTTCCTAACAAACCGGAGTCAGCGTGTGGGGCTAGAGAAGAATGTTTTGGACACACGGACTTTAAACAGAGGATCTCCACAAGGCTGTGTACTCTCTGCTCTTGTCCCTGTACACCAGCTGTTGCACCTCTAGCTACGATTCTATTAAGCTTATTAAGTTTGCAGAAGACACCACCCTCGGGTGGTGATGAGTCCGATTACAGGAAGGAGGTGGACCGTGGAACTCGGGAGGTGGAACTCAACGCCCAGAAGACGGTGGAGATGACTGTGTCAGCTTCTCCATCACGGTGTGGTACGCCGGGGCCACTGCCAGGGACAGACAGACTATAGTGCATTGTGCGCTCTGCTGAGAAGGTGATTAGCTGTAGCCTGCCCTCTCTCCATGACCTGTACTTCTCCAGGAATGTGAGGTGAGTAGGTCGGATCACAGTTGACCCTTCATACAGACTGTTTGAACCACTCCCTTCGGGCAGGAGATTTTGGTCCATTCAGATCAGAACCTCCCGTCCCAAGAACAGTTTCTTCCCCTCCGCCACTGAACTCATGAACACTTTATAACCACGTCACTTTATAACATCGCCTCAGTCACTTTACCACTGCATTTTAATTGCAATATCTAGTTGCACTGTTGCTCTCTGTTACACATACCCTTATACAGTATTTTTATTTGTATTTAGAGATCTTTTATTACTAATTTATTTTTTATCAGTGTGATACTGTTTTGCTATCTCTTATTTACTATTTCATCACAGTGTGATAGCATTTCATCTTTCATGTGCACCTTTATGCCTAAACAAATTCCTAGTCTGTGAATCCTGTTCAATAACTATGGCAATAAAGACCGATTCTGATTCTGACATTGTAGAAGCTTGTGGAAATCAATGCTAAAGGTGGTCCAATGAAATATTAGTGTGACCTTTTTTGGCCAGGCCAAATGTATTTATATTACAGTAGGATGAAAAGACTGTGATTATAATAATGTTCAGTCAAGGTTCATTTCAGTCAAAACCCGTTTCACAGAACTTAAGCGGCACATAATGGTACAGGAAATATCTAACACACACACACACACACAGACACACACACACACACACACACACACACACACACACACACACACACACACACACACACACACCTTCAGTTTTTGCTAACACATTACATAGTCACTTTCCCACAGCTTTTGAGAATTTACAAAATATTTATCTATACCTAGTGTTTCACTGAGAGAAGATAGAAAAAAATCACTAATTAAATAAATGAATAAATAACAATAATCATAGAGTTTAATTACATGTTGCATTTGCCTTTAGAGTATACAGAGGTGACCAACATTTTTTTAAAACAGAAATAGTGAGGGATCAAAATTTTCTGACCAAAAAACATTACTGTTAGCCTGGGCCAGACAGCAGAGATGAATGAAGATAGCAATGGAGCTGGAGAACAAAGGCTTGAACTTAACACACAAACTCTACAAAGTGCACAGCTTCACCCCAAACGCTTCATACAAAAGACTTAAATAACACAGGAAGTAGTTTTGTATGTCTACATAAATATGATCTACAACATCACCAGATTTTCAAACAAGTACTAAAAGTAGATGGAGAGACCTCAGTAATCTAAAAAAGATCCAGTACTGCACATGACTGTGAGTGGTATAAGAACTTGGATTTCAGTATCAGTTAAGGTATCAGCGTTAACCCTGAGTGAGTTCAGTATTTAAAAACTCCTGATATTTTTAACTGCCCAGTCTAATACATTTGTACCAGTACAGCAAATAAGCATATCAGTGTCACTGCAAGCTTAACATTTAACACGTTTAAATATTGATAATTAGCCCTTATCAGTATACATACAAAGAACATTATAAGGGTAGAAATATTTAATCCTTACCTCAAACTTTTTTGCATGATGTAAACCTCCAGCCCAGTTGATAGCAATGTCACATATCTAAAAAAAAAATAATAATCACGTGTGACCAAAAGTATATATGTTGAGGCATTGGCTACCTGTGAGGTCTAGACAGGGCGCCCACATTTCGTCCACTTTCTCCAGTGGAAAGACAACTGAGATCTACCAAAAGAGTTCTTATCTTAAGTATCTTAAAATTACAATAGCTTTTCAGTTGCTTATATTGAGACTGTGAGCATTACAAATGAAAGCCTATAATAAATGAAGGGGGTCCCAACACTAAACTCTAATGATTTGCACTAAACTGTGTCAGTAAAGTTTGGACAGAGGCTGATACCAATTCTCAAACAGGCTTCTAAGTGATCATCAGTAAAGGTGGACAAACTAGGACTTTAATGATTCAATGTAGAAGAAGCTGATTCAAATATCCAGGTTCAAACATAAAATATCAAATGTGTGGCACGGGTTGTGATGTTTGGATACTTTTCTTCTGATAGCAAGTCCCAAACTGTAGAGACCCTTAACTTTATGTGAAAATCAATTAGCAGGACTAAAATGTCATCTTCCAGTGCAGGTAAGATCATGTGGACCAACAGTGCAATGGTAAAAGGCAGCATGTCAGCTTCAGCTGAACCACTAAATGGATGACATGTTACAAATCAGCTCAACCAAGCCAAAATCTTCAAAATACTGTTTGAATAACGATTGATAAATTCTAATTCAGAATGTGCTCTGTGTATAGTACACTATTTAATTTTCTCCCATGCTGATTCAGCTCCAAAGACATGTTTTGAAGGTTCTGTATGTCTCAATACTCTTAAGCATTAACAGAGCTGATCATGTTCACCACACATTTGTCTTGCTTTGAAGCTCTGAAGTTCCCATTTAATAGGTTCATTATATAGTCAGCAATGTCATTTAAGAGTTATTGTTTTTTTTTTTCCAGATATGCATATTCTTTTACAGGTAAAATATTCTGAAAAAATTAGATTTTACTCATCTGACATCCTCCCTCCAGTTTATGACATATGTGCATCTGAAGTAATCTACAAGTTTAGATAATGGTAGTACAAAAATGTCTTCTCCATTATGTTCTTTCACAGACAAAATTACAAGAAGCTCCTCTTTAAATATCATATTACTAAACATATTAAATCTAAAGATGCACAACTGCACTGTATTGATGACTGCTGACTCACCAAATTCTAGTGCAAAGTACACAAAACCTGTTATTGTCCTTTTTAAACTGCTTCACTAAATCATCTAATTAGGTTTGTTCACAGCTGATCCACTTTTGGCAGTTTTATTATGAATGTCCTGAAACAAAATTCTATGACTATTGTGCTTCAAAGAAGGTTTTTTTCACCATCCTAGAATAAATCTTGCATGTCACCACAGAATGATCTCATGGTAACAGACTGTGCTCTCAAACTGGGATTTACAAAATGATAAATATTTGGAAAGTTAATTGTTATTCAGTAGTTACACTTTTGGTTCCTCTAAAATATTTCTCCACATTCCCCTTGTTGATTAATACAATGGATCCTTGGCAGAATAAACACTTGGGCTCTACAAATCTTCATCCCAATCTAAATAGAAATGGAAAGTTTTGCTTTTATTTGCTTTCCTCACGAACATCTCTGAAAGTGCCTCAGTGTTACTTACATAATGGATAAATACCACAAAGCTGATACACAATCATTAGATAAAACCTTCCTTAATTAGCTAGCTAAATAACTCAATGCACTGCTGTTCACCAAGGGCAGCATTCAAGTACAGTAGTTATAGTAATATGGATACAAGTCTAAGAGCGGCAGGACATGAAAATCAACTGTAAATAAAAATACTCTACTATAAAGAGTATATAAAAAGTACTGTAAATTAATATTATGCTAATGTAAAAATCATAAACATGTCAAAATCTACCAAAAAATGACTTCTTGTCACCCCTGGTTAGAGAAATAATAATGCGTAACAAAAAACTCCAACCTTATGGTTTAATTGAGTTGCTCCTTGTAATGAGGCACCAGTGTATCTGGAACAAAATTCAAATAGACCTGGAAAGACAGGACTAAACAACCACAATCAATCAATCAAACACACACACACACACACACACACACACACACACAGACACACAGAGAGAGAGAATATCAGTTAGAAGATTATCTCCATTCCAGGCTGCTCCAAGACAAAAGAGTCTGTATATTCATTATATGGCAATGAAAAAATAAAGAGATATTTTCTTCACTGTGAAAAATTAAAACTAACATGGAATGTTTATAGAAATACATAAAATACCAAATTTTGATAAACTAACAAAAACAAAAAGAAAACTTTCTAGGAGAGGAGCACACCATCTCTTAACTTCTAATAAGTTAACTATGTCACAATCTGAGAGACGGAGGGCAACAACCCCACGATTGGGGGGGGGGGGGGGGCGCAAAAACAAACAGA
>JAVSBU010289593.1:0-11428 GCA_033118015.1 Loricariichthys derbyi | reverse complement strand
ATTTGACAATTCGGACATAGCCACATGCATGTACGCACGAATTTGTGTCGGATCCGTTACATCGCGGTTCCACCTATTTCATGGTCTGGGTCTTTGGACCCCCCCTGACCACGTTATATTGGAGCTCTATTGTACACAGAGGAAGTCTGTGTAGAGCGGGGGAGAACATGCAAACATCAAAAAAGTGGACCTTCATACTTGTTTATATATTTTTTCCCCTTGCTGGGCCATGGTCCCTGGCAGAGCCCAGCAGGGGTCAATGTTAGATTAACAAGTGGAACTGGCTTTATTTTAGTTCTGATTTTGTTTCAGAACTACATTTTTTATTTCTAGGTTGATTACATGAACAAAGACCACTCTTTCACCTTTTAGTTCGGGGGGTGGGTGATGGGGAGACATGGGATTCAGGAGCCTATCGGAATCCATTGAGTTGAGCAAGTACAAGATTCTCCCAATCTACCCTCTCCTCCTTCATGGCCATGGTCGTGACTGTGAGACCTGACCCAGCCTTAAGGCACCTTAAGGACTCAAAACCTGGGTTTTCATAGGGGTTAGGGTAAGAACCTGTCTCTACACCAGCCAAGCGCTCACATACTGTTATTAATTATTTTTCTTTTCAAATTTTTCACATTTTAACACACTTGTTTCTGGTCAGGTTGTAGAGGCTCCCAAGCTGATCCCTCCACTACAGGGCATACGTGTAAGTGTGCCCTAGAAGCAACGCCCATGCATTAAATATAGGGGTAGTTGGTGCCTCAAGCAGCCTCATGTTCCTCGGATACAGGCAACTATGCCAAAGGCACTGCTGAAGCTCTAACTTGTGTATCCTCAGTGGTGGGCAGGCAAATTCAATACTGCTCCACCCCAGGACAAGCTTTAAATAAAACTTAATACTTGCTGTGAATGCAGCCAAAAATTGAAACAAGACTACAGAACTACACAACACCACTTAGTAGATTAGCAAACTAGATGTCATCCATCTGACGGAGAGACAGGGGAAAAAAGGTCAGAGCTAATTACCTGTTATCCTTGTGTTTCATTAGCAATTCATTAACCCCACACCAGGTACGGTACATCAGCAGTTCTCGGACACACACACACACACACACACACACACACACACACACACACACACACACACAGAGGAAGGTGAAAGAAGGCAATGAGAAATCAGCCCTGTCTTTCTAGGTCTGCCTTTCAAGTTTTCAAGGTTCAAACTGGGAGCTGAACTCGAAGCAAAACCTGAGAAACAATAGATCGGACACCCTTTCCTTTTGTTCAACCACAAGACTGCAGCTGGAAACGAATGACCTTTTGAAGCTTGCAATCTGCATCAGTGTGTATACTTTGTCTGTAATTAGATCAATGGCTCTGATTTGATTTTTACTGAAAGGTAACAAATCAACCAAGGTGTTTTTTTTCTAGCCCAAGGGCTCAGCTGTTCGAAGTGTGAATTTGCCACAATTCCGTCACGACATTGATGAATGCAAATTCTTAGGGAAGGAGAGGAGGGGCTGTTGTTTTGCACAGAAATGATGAAGGAATATAAAAAGAACTGATGTACAGCCGATATCAGGAGAGGTCGATCTCCTGATTTAACATGGTATTCAAAAGAATTGGACTAGGGGGGGTTGAAAGCTGCCCAGGAAAACAATGCACCCATGTCCTGTATGCAAGTTCATCAAAAGTGGTGCACCTGATACCCCGTCAAGGGTCGCAAGGAATAATTTTTCCGGTATGCACCGTACTTCCGCCCCAGCAAAAGGGAGTAGGACAAGCAGTTACCACAACCTCTTTGAAGAGCTGTGGTGGCTACGGCAAAAGCTTGAGGTATGGTTTTGAGTGGGCCCGTGATAGGGATAGATTGTATCTCACCCACCGCTGTTCACCCTCGCAGGTTCCTCTACCTGCACGGTTGCTCAGAGTGTACTGAGCATAAAGAAACCACGAGACTACAGGCTCGTCCCCCCACGGCGCAATTATGTGGTCGCTTGCCTGAACCAAAGCGTAACCAAAATCGGTTATGTGCATCCACTCCACTAGCCCCGCGGGTTTGGATCGGTAAGGGTTCTTTATGTTCTTTTATCCGTTTTCCTGTTTAGATTTCTGTTCACAGTTTATTATATTTTGGGTATCTTATGTATGAGTCCGACTCATTTGTTTGACCTCATGGTTTAAATAAAACCTACCACTTCTGTGAAGCTGTGTGACTTTGTCTCATTTCTTTCAGTTCGCCTACAACGACATCATAACAATAATTAAATAAAAAAAATGTAACAGACACATAAACGAAATGAACATGTACAGTAGGCAGGCAGCAGCTAGGCTAACCAGACAGTCTTTAATCAAATTATGGATTGGCCTCTGTGGTTTGTTTTATTGATGAAGCTGAGAAACTGACTGAAGGCTCGTCCTGAAACGTGCATTACTATCTCCTTACGTGGAACCAGACCATATAGAGGAGACATGCCCACCTTTCTTCTTAAGTAAGTATATTCTGTTTTGTGTTTTAATAAATATTTATTGTTTGTATTACCGTCGTCGGATAAAAAGTCATGGACAAAATGTGGCTTGCTTGAAAGAACGTTTGAAAAACCCAGAGTTAGAGGACAAAGAAACTCTACCACACTGGTAAATGATAATGCTTAACCAGGCCTGGGTCTCGAACCTTGGTCACCATGGTGGTGGTCTGGTGAACTGCTGCTGTGCCACCCAAGTGCCTGGCATGTATAATAAGTTAGAGGACAAAGAATCTCTACCACAGTTTATTTCAGAAACAAAGATTGCTGTAACTGCTGTGGTTTGCAATTGCACTGGTAAAACAGTGGTGCCATATTAATGTGTGGTTTATATGAAGTCGAGGAACAATGGTGAGGTAAATAATAATGCCCAAGGTTTAGACCCTGCTGCTAATCCACAATACTGTCAAAGATTGTATTGTATAAAACTATGGTCTCATCCCTCAGCCCTGACAGCTAAGACATGTTGGTATTCAATGCCATCATCCCCAGCCAGAGTTATCAACTTAAAATAGTTCCTCAGAGCTCATAATTGCCCAGCCGTGATGTAATAGAGGGCACTAAGCAGTCAGCTATTCAGAACAGCTAGAAAAGGAGTCCGTACATCCTGAACCTCTTTCTCTGCAGTTTTAGAGATCTCCTTTAAGCTCTTATATGAATGCAACGGTGCTGTTGCTTTTTGCTGCTTTGTCGAATATGGCTTTGGGCTTTCAGGTCCTGTGTTCACAGCTGAATGAGCCTCAGGTCTAGTGTCGACTTCAGCAACTTCCTTTTCATGTGCTCCCTTCCATTCTTTTCTCTAGGTTTTGGACTGACTGCCACAAACTGCCCATATTCATTAAGGACAAATGAGAAGGACAGTGAAAGGGCATGGTAGAGAATAAAGTAGGTCTTCTAGGACATTGATTGAGATGTAAAGTCTACCACTAATACCAGCTCTCTGTCGTGAAGCAATAGTAAAGAAGCCAGTTCTCATTTAGGAGCACGACGTAGAAAAACAATTCCAAACGTGTAATACCACTTCTATCACGATCTCGACTAGGGGGCTAAGGGTAACGTGCACCTAATGGCATTTCCTTAAAACGCCAGAGAAGAACAAATTACTTAAGCGAGCCTGTAATGAATGGAACAGCAGACGGCAGGCCGCTGTAATGCTCTCAGACAGCCGGCTGCAAAACCGAAAATCTTGTTGACATTTTTTTTCCTCTGCCTCGCGTGAAGCAAAGCAATTCCTCCCGAGTCATTCTGGCACGATGGGGTAGTGGGAGGAGGGGGAGAGGGAGCTCCTACAAGGTCCGCATGTAAACAGAAGAAAATGAGTGAGCATGAGAGGGATCGAGAAGGAAAAACGACGTGGCGCAAAGCGCCAGCAGGGCTGACGAGGCTTTGATTTCCCAAAAGAGGGACCGAGCTGGCGTGCAGGGGGAAAAAATGCCCAGTCCGAGGTGGGTGGGGGGTACTGGGGAGGCTAATCCGCTTTACTCATCTTCGTGTGGATGTCACGAGATGCACATCAGGCCTTTGGTAATCATTTTTCTTTCCAATCCCCGCTTCAGTTTTATCAGTTTATGCGGTCGAGAGGCAGACGGCTAGACTGCCATATGAACAGACATATGAGTCTTTCGTCTAGACCCTCATCCTTTCTACTGCTACCTCTTCAATTTCTGTACAGGACATCTTGATATGAATGGGCCTTTTGTCTTCATCATTTACTAAGCCTCTAAATCCATGGAGTAGACTGAGTAAGCTAAGGAAATGCTCAGCATATTTTTGTTTTTTTTTTACAAAAAAGGCAGGAGGATAAGAGTGTTAGACGGGAAGTCATTCCGAACACAGGTGTGTGACTTAAGAGAACTAAACATACCAAGAAGAGGTAAGACCAAAACAAACGGCCTACTCAGCAACGTTAGCCCGGCTAGAATCGGAACGGACCCGCAAGCTGCTCCGTTCTTTGTGTTCTTTGGCACCACGTTAGCAGAGGACGCCTTGTGGAACAGGGTTTCCTCAGCCTGCAAGAATGCAAATCCTCCTTTGGGATGGAGCCTCACGTTTTATAGAGCACAACTCCACAGAAGTGTAACTCACAACCCTAACAACGTGCTGACCTTTTCCACAGAAACACTCAGATAAACTCAGTCTCTGTCGGAACTGCTGCTCTTATTTTCCTCAAGATCAGCTTACTCTTGGCATGGTTCACAAACCCAGGACCCATCGTCCTATAGATTAGCTATGACTGAACTTTACGAAGGTCAGTGGCCACTGCTGGCCTAGTTAGAAAAGAAAAATCAAGATATATGATCCATATGAGCCATGAACACTTGTGGAGAAGCAGGTTTATCAGCTGAAAGCCAGATCTGCAGCAGTCTGTCGTGAGAAAGATTCCACCGGGTGTTAAATTCAGATTGAGATCAGATGGCGGTACTGATATGCTCTTAACTGTTCTACCTTGGGTTCTGAAGGATTAAAAACTGGGGACTGGGGACAAGGATAGCAAGGAAAACTCGTTGTCAGGTAACTAGAATCAATTAATAACTATATAACCCTTGTGACATAAATTATCCTGCTGAAAGTGGCCTTCTGCCATAGGGTAATGTCCATCCACAGGTAACATTCCCCACACACTTTAGCAACATTCTCCACACTATTAGGCATTTTCACAACGTAGGAAATTCTTAGAACTACGTCCTCTTTTCACAGGAACTGGGGACTATTGTAGTTTTTAGAATGCTGTGAATAGGGACCATTAAGCTCCTACTTCAAGGCAGGCTCTTTTCTCAGCACCAGACCAGATAATGTTATTCCACTTATCAGTGATCCACTGGAATCAAACGGATCATCTGCAGTTAAAGAACTACAAATTGTGCATTTTGACCAATTAGTTGAAGCACCAGCAGAGTTTTTACATCCACAGGATCTTCTTTTGATGGGTCTTCCTCGAGTGCTCCATTCTCGGTATACTCTAGATCCCATTGCATAAGAAAATCCCACAAGGTTGACAGTTTTTAAAATACCCCGGCTACTTTGGAACCGATAACCATGCCTCATTTAAAGTTTAAATTTAGTTTAAACTCTCCCGAATGGCCCAATGTATTGGCAGTTGGCAGACAAACTTATAGTTGCATTACCGCCACCTGCTGAACTGGAATGTGGAACAGGTGCTTATGCAGGGAAAAGTTACTAGATTATTTTTGCTAGAACCATTTCTCTTAATAAATTGATTTAAATAATACTCCATTTTACCTACCACTTTTTCCAAGAGCCCCACTGGCAAAAAGTCATGGTGTTTTGCCTTATGTAGTGACTTCTATTAATACAATACAGGAACTCTGTGGGCAGTGTGTGAGGCAGGAAGTCATATGTGGGAGTGATGAACGCTGGGAAATGTAGTGAGGAAAATCCTCATCAATAATTGTTTTTGCTTTTCCACTTTCAATACATATTCATTTCATTACATGAGATATTGAACGCTATTATAAAGTACGCTAATGTTAATGATTTTGCCCAAATATAATTTAATGTCACTGTTATATGGCAATGTTTAACGCAAGGAGCGATGAGTGTCGGGAAATATATAAATGAATGAAGCTCCTCAATTTAGGATAAATTCAACTTATGATGCATTTATTGGAACATATCACCATGGTAAATTGGGGTGCAACCTACATACACACCCAATCATCAAAGATCCCACAGACAGTGAAGACTTGGTCTGCTGCAACCCGATAATCACGTCTCCACAGAACGCCATCCAGGTTCTAACCTGCCCTGTCTGGACACTGAGACAGCCTCTTAAAATGTTGACCGATTTATGAATTAATCCCATTGAGGACCCATGGCTGCTGGTCAGCTTTGGGAAGAAAGAAAGGTCCTTTGCAGTCTCAGTTCTCCCTCTTGCTGGAAGCAGTGGGAAACATCTCAACGGGATAATTACAGGTCCTTCCAGAGCCTCGGTCCTTCAAAGAGACCATATTTGATGCCTGCTCCCAAACCAAGAGCATCTAGAAAAGCTTGTAATAGGGTTTTAATGTCAGTGGCCGAGTCCATTGTAATGTGACAGAACTCACAATGTTATTTGGAGCGGGGTGGAAACAGTGGACGCGAGACGAATGGTTGAATTTAGAAACAACTACGCTCGATCCACCGAAGTAATCTGCCACACGGTAGGGTGTGACTTTTCTTGCTTTAATGACTTTAGCATAGACAGAACTCACAGATTCCTAGACAATAAGTTCAGCCTTCACCTTGAGGGATGAGAGGGGTTCGGCGAAAAACTGTCCAGCAGGTTGGACCAGCTAAATCATTTCAGCCCTGAAACTCCCCCTCCTGTTTTTTTGTTGTTGTGGTTGCATACTAAGCTCTAACAGCTTGCCCTTGGTGCCAGGAGTCTATAAGAGAGTGGCTACACTACACCCATCTACAGAAATGACCATACACACACACATGCACAGTTCTACTTTGCGCTCCTGCTCCTTCTCTGCATTGAAATGGACTTCCAAAAAGCCCCCCATTCATCTTTCTGACAGGCGTGGCATCGATCGGCGCGTGGCGCGGGATGCAATTCCGTCCCTTTAAATGACTCAGTGCCCTGCCACTCCACTGCAGCTGAAGAGCGTTTGTGGAGGATTAGCCTGCTAGCCGGGACCAGAGTAGCAGTTCATAACACGCCAAACCCAAAACGAATGAGGAACCCATCAAGATTCAGATTATCAGGATTACATTACGTTCTGTGAAACAGGTCGTTGATCAAAATGGACTTTGACCAGACAACTCTACAAAGACCATGCTTATGGGGAAAGATGCGTTCAGTATGAGAGATACTGCTGAAAACACAAGTGGTCCCTAATAGCCTAATAAACTGTTATGCTAAATGTCATGAAATAGAGAAATGATTATTAGTTATACTTATACAGCACTTTTCTTAACTCTCAACTTTTATATCGAATCAACCATGCACACATTCCAGCCAATTGTGCACAGCGTACTCTCAAAACTGAAAAGGTCCAAGTTCCACTTAGCTGTTACTGTTGAGTCCTTAAACAAGGCCCTTAACTAACGACAGGCTGATAAATTGCAAATTATTGCCACTTTGAGAGAATCAGTATCGGCCGATGCCTGCTCTCACGAGGCCCATATGCAAAAATAGTCGAGCAAATGCAGAGAAACTTTCCTTCCTGCAACAAATCTTGCTGCTCTAAACTGGGACTGAGATTAAAAACAAAAATATACTCTGACGTTGTTTAATTTTCGCAAGTATTTATAATTTTTTTTAGAAATGTTGGTAAGAAATGCTGTTGTTAATGCTGCACAAGTTATTATTATTCATTCATTCTTTTATTGTCTTATCCGCTTCATCAGTCAGGGTCTTGGGAAAGCTGGTGCCTAGCCGGTGACACAGGGTACAAGGCAGGACCAACCCTAGACAGGGTGCCAAGCCATCATAGGGCACATCCAGTCACACACACACATTAAGGGCACTTTGGAAACACCAATTAACCTAAACATGTCTTTAGAATGTAGGAGGAAACTGGAGTACCCAGAGAAAACCAACATGGACATGGGAATAACTTGTAAACTCTATATAGGTGGAGTCCGGGGTCTCAGAGCTGTGAGATGGTAGCGCACCACCGTGCCTCCCCCAAATAATAATATTCATTATTATTTTTTCCATTATAGGTCCAAACGATCATTTAATTTCAGTAGGTTTGTGTTATTTATTATTATTAGTTTTATCATTAAAACCCCTTATCGGTCGATTACTACCCTTAATTCACAATTGCTTGGGTTGTAAGGTTGTATCAGGTGTAATTCACTCTGGATATGGGTCCCTGCTAAATTACTAATCATGAGTACTTTACATATGGTTTATGTGCAAAAATACAAAACAACAAAACTTTCATCGTAGTTTTTCACACAGATCTTATTAGATCACCAAGTAAATGAGAGAAAGTATCGTCAGACTAAAAAAAAACTGCAAACCTATGAACACAATTTTCCCGATCTTCTCCGTTATTACAGACATAAAAAAATGGAGTGAACCAAGAAACTAACCAGAGGAGTTTCTAGACCACTTGTGCTACTGGGGCAGACAGAATTTAGGGGGCACAGCTGTAGCCCTCTACTTGGCAATCAGTCATAAGGGCACAGCTGTGCATAAAAAATAAGCCTGTAAAAATTAAATAGATGAAGTGATTTAATACTAAAGTGGGTTCTACTCTGTCTTGAATGAGAAATGAAGAACAAATTAACACTAGTTTACCGACTGCCTTTGCTTTACTGGTCTAAAATGTACTTTTGATCGATTATACAGTTATAAGTGGCCAAAACAAAGATACGAGCTATCATTACCTTTATGGCGATCATTGGCATTACTCCATGGCTCTGGCTCTGACTGAAAGCTTTTGGAAAGGTGCTGGGGCATTATGGGAAATGTAGTGCCTGCAGTGAATTTGGGTGCTGTGTTTTGTAATTCTGCTTGGCAAGACAAAATGTTTTACGATTGATTAGTGGGATACAGTAACATTTTACTGGGGAACATGGTCTTGTAAAGCTGGCTGTAATGCTCATTTTTGAAGTCCTGTAAATACACCAGCAAAGACCAGAGACATTTTGATACTTTAGATTTTTGATAATCAAGTTAGTCTTCTATCAAAAACATGAGTGAACAAACTGCACCAGGAGACAAAATACACACAGCACCAGCCTCACAGTCTATGTTATAAAATTTAATTTCTAGGAAATTAGTCTCATCTCATATCTCTCTATAACTTATCTCACCATCTGCAAACTAAGGCCAGACGTTTTTTATTTCTTTTTTGGTGGATTTCTGTTATGAAAACCTGAATATGGCGACGGAAATAAAAATAATAATAAAATTTCACTTTAGAATTTTTTTTTTTTTAAATTTTCACTTAGCGAACATCAGGTGCCAAATCAATGTGCACTATATGGCTAAAAACATCGCATCAAATCACCTCCGCATCCAAGCAGGACACCGTATCATACATTCAAAACAATATCAAATATCAAATAAATGACTGCTAAAGCTACAGCAAATGTGAGAGATGAGTTTTACTCACTTTTTTAATTCATGATGTGGCGGCTTTGAGCAATACTGGGGTTACAAGGAAGGTGCTTCAGTGTTTGGAAGCATTCTTTCTTGTGGGGTCTTCAGGCGGCCGCGATTAGCGGGTTCTTATTGCCACCTAGCGTCGCGGCGCTGATGCATGTATAATAGGGTTCAGCTGTGGCTGAGTGTTTATAAGGCAAAAGCAGGCTTTGGAGCAACTGGGCTGGCATTGTAGCAGTTATGCTCTGCTTGAGAGGGATTGCACACCACGCCATAGGCAGAAGCCAGGACAGCTGAACCCTATTAGACATGCATCAGCGCTGCGCCGCTAGGTGGAAATAAGAACCCACTAATCGCGGCCGCCTGAAGACCCCACATGAAAGCTGAAGCAGCTTCCTCGTTACAACTGGCCAATACAGGTGATGTTGCTGAACTGTCCACTTGGTGCCCATTTGCTTCATCCGTGCATGCGTTTGTGATGATGACAACAGATTTTGGTACGTTCTATGCATGCGTCAGTGATGACGACGTCACACAGTGTTTTTTAATTTTTTAAAAAACACTGTTTTAATTGCCGTTTTCAACTATGCAAGATCGGTGGCAATAAAAAAATGCGATTTTTCCAATTTTATTTTTTTCGAAAATGTGAAAAACTAACATTGGTGGATCCGCCAAACAAGTAATTAAAAAAGTCTGGCCTAACCACCATACTGAATGTGGATTAGGACCAATTTTAAGAGTCCGTGACAGGCTTAAACCACAGAAGGTACCAGCACAAAAACATACTCAGTAAACCTTAGCAGAATCGTTTACCAGAAACAAGAAAAGCAACATATGACAAGACATAAGTCTGTTTAAATGTAGGATAAATACTAAAGAAAATAAATTTTGTTAATATTACAGTCTCCTAATTCAACTCCTACTGGATTACTATTACATGCACTAAAATGTGAACCAGTTACTTTAATCTTATTGCAAATTCAGAATTGGAAACCCTTTCATGGCATGTGGAATAACCTAAAACAGAACCATATGGCTAGGTACACCTTTTATGTAACCGGCTTTTTGACTTTATATACCATCGCAGAGAATCTATTTCAAACTGATAGCTACTATTTTATAGTATAATGTCGTATACTGTTAGATACATGCCATAGTTCTACTATAGTTGCCATGACTAGGAATTCGTGCTGCAAGCTTGTGAGCATTTTCGGCTTTGTGTTTCTGTACTGTGATGTCCCACAGAGCAGAGGGGAGTGAGGTCCTGATAATGTTACGAAGGCGACCATGGTAAAAGACTGCCAAGAAAGAAGAAACAGCAAGCAGTCAACACCTCTGGAGCCATTAATCTCACTGACAACAGCACATTCACTTGTGTGTTGGCACTGTATCTCCGTTTGTCTGCTGTCCTGCGTCCACAAATGCCAGCTTTATGATGAGAATGACTACAAACGTGAATATGTGAAGTACAGCTTCGTATCTGTTGGCGAGTGGTGCCTCAGTGGTTCAGGTACTGAGTCTGCAAGACCTGGTTCTGCGAAACTGCGACCATAGGATCCTTAATTATACTGTATAGTACATGTTCGCTCAGGAAAAGGGAGTCTGGAAAAGGCTACAAATGCTCATATAGTCAGAAGGTTTATCACAGCTCAGCCAAGCAGCCAATGTTGGGGCCTTCGGCAAAGTCCTCAATCCTCAACCTCAGTCCTTAATTGTAAGTCACTCGGGATAAGGGCATCTGTTTCAACGCTGTACAAGTATTAAATGGAAGGACTTCCGGTTCCGGGCGATATGGTGTAAGTCGCAGAACACGAGGGCTCCGCAGAGTAATATACTAAATAAT
>JAVSBU010289377.1:0-18502 GCA_033118015.1 Loricariichthys derbyi | reverse complement strand
CAGAGTAAACTCAAGTAAGCACAGGAAAAGGCCTTGTCATGACAGCCCAGGTCAAAATACTGCTATGTGAGAATGGGATATTATATGATTAATCAATAGTAACCATGCATTTTTAGGTGAAATAAATGTTTGATATATTCAACAATTGTGTCTCTATTATTATTATATGTCTATCAGTTACAAAATTAAAAAAAAGTGATACTGGGTTTATATAGATCAGCCAAAATATCTGCCAAAACTGCAGCCCAACTGTGTGCAACCAAAATGTTTCAAAACCTTTAACATGAATTATTAATCAGTTTAAAAAAGGCTCATCTGTATATAGTTACGTGTCATCCGAATGACAGAAAACTAGTACAAGCCAAACCTTGCGACACTGCTTTTGTTTCGAGTTTAATAAAATATATAAAGATATAAATGATTGTATTGTACAGTACTGTACCAAACTTTCATGAAAACACAAACTCCTTACTCTCTGTGCATCAGCAGGTAAAATGATGATGGGACAGTGCATTAAGATGAAAGTACAAAAATGGCTCCCAGCAACAGCGGAGCTACTGGCTGAGCTTCCTACCACATTAAGGACACTATAGGAACTACAGACGGATATGAAGGTAAGTAGCAAAGCGATCTGATGGAAGAACATCAGTCTGCGTTATTTAAGGCTGCTAATAAGAATAAAATCACAAATAATACAATTAAAAAGCTCCAATCTGTTTTCACGTCCCCTAACGAAACACAATCAGTTTTAACCCCACAGACCTTTGGATCTTGTCAAAAAGAATCCAATAGATGGAGATATCCCTGCGACTCTCACTCCCCTCCCCCATCCCCCCTTAGGCTGAAGGCTGTCAGGTCACATCCACATGACAAATTTTCCCACCTAGCTGAACTCGGACCACGGATCGGCAAAAATAAGGAGCATCCGGACAGAAATGATGAATCGAGACTGAAGCTCGGTCACACAGATGAAGGAAGATGGTGCAGTAAGAAAGTGCTGCTAGGACAGGAAGAGCATCTCAGGGTGAAAGGGTTATTTTAAAAACCAGTGTTAAAATCCTTCATGAATATCTCATTCACATTCAAATTTGAATAAACAATCCCAAGTAGGGACGTAGGGAAATAAAACTTGGAGACGAAACCATAAGATTTCTTTGTTTAATAACTTGCATTTTAATTTGTGGCGTCTGAATTGCACGTAGGAAAAATATTCATCCTTCTCGTGACCCACCATTACAGATCGCTCGTCTGACGCCACTACGATCGGCCAAAATATTTGCTGCTAATCCGCTGCCGTTCGTATCTTAGATCGGTAGAGGAACCGCGTTTTTATTACTTTTTTACTTTTTAGTAACATTGAATTTTATTTTTAAAGTGTTTTAAAGACATTCTTACCCCTCATATCCTCTTATATGTGTCTCCTTAATCACACCCTCTGCTAGTTAAAACTCTTGTCAGAGCCCAGATACACGGTAACTTTAGTAGAGATAGATGGTTAGAGTTTGTGAGCATGGAACAAGAAGAATGCAAGTCTGTTTCCTTTGGGTTTTTTCCCTTTGGAAGAGATATTTGCTGACTAAAATTGACATGCAAAACCTTGAAAAAAAAATTTATCATGCAAATGTCCAGTACTTTTTTAATTAAGGTAACCAATAAAATGACACTTTTTTATACACACTATAACAGCAAAACTGATTTAAAAATGATTTTAATTTTAAAGCATTTAATTTATTTTTAAATAATTGTTACATTGCTCACCCTGCTCTCCAAATATAGGCATCAGCCATTAAAAAAAATACAGTCGACTGATACTAGTTTAAGCTCCTCCCCCCTACAGGAGGTCTCAGAATCTCAAATGACCAGCTATTAAGAAGTACCTTCATATTAGAGGCCTCAGTCTCCAGCTTGTTGAGGTGGTTCGAGTTATCCTCCAGCTCTTGCCTCAGGTTGGAGTTTTCCATCTTCAGGGCCTCCACTTGCTTCAGCAGCTGATCATACGACGCTGCAGCCATCTTGGACTACCTCTTGACCTACAAAGCAAAGGCAACAAAAACAAAGCATGTAAGAAGCAGAAAGCACGGCTCCTAAAGTGTAATTTAAGGAAACTCGGACCAGTCGACCATGTTAAATTCGGTCACATAATCCACAATCCATGCAGCATCGACCACAAAACGTGTGGTTTGGAGATGATACGCTACTATTGCAGCAATAAAATTAGCGTGAGCCTTCATGAGATGGGTGTTTAGACTCCAGAGGCTTGGCTGAAGGCTTATTATCTGTTTACTGCAGCTATTAACCAGCCAGTGCTTTCAGAATCGAGCTACCAGAAAAAAATGTGGGATTGGTGCTTTACTAGTATCAATTGAGTGAAACTGATTCGTTGAGTTATATAATAAAAACTTCTGAACCTAACCATATCCTGTCTCCCCATGGCAGTTTGAGGACGTGGCTCAGTGGTTACGGTACTGGACCATTAACCAAAAGCTCAGCTGTTTGGTTACTAAACACAGCGCTGCTAAGAAGCACCATTAAGGCTTAGAGCAGCTCCCTGAACCCTGCTTAGATCAGACCTGGTAGTTGTACATCACTGTGGTGTCTCTTAAAAATGATGTAGAACTTTTTAAAGACATTGTTTGTGACAAAGAGCGAGAGAGAGAACAGAGTTCCCTGTGGCAAGTGCCAGCCATTCACACCATGTTCCATTAACAATACCGACCTCAGAAGACAGTAACAATGGAATAAGACGTAACTCGAGAGTGAGGAGTAACAGAGTCTCTCTCTGGGAAAAACCGAATTGTTCTGAGGTGAGCAAACAGTTTATACAGAGGAAAATAATCTGCCACCAACACTAGAGCATAAATTACAAAACATGAAACTCTTCAGATGATCGTCTCCAGGTTCAAGGAAGAGGATCGACGTTTGGGCTGCACCTACAACGTTCAATATTTGTTAAACGTTCTGGTAGATGCTTCAATCCATTTTTTACCCTGAGCTAATCCTAATCTGAAAGATTAAAAAAAACAACCCTTCTTTAAGCAAAGAAATTTAGATATAATGGATAATTGAAAAGTTTTAAACATGAGCAAAGGTTAAACCCATAAATAATTGGACCTGGAGTTTAAAAAGTGGGTTCAGGTTAGTAATATACCAACATAAAGTCTCAAGACACTCAGCTGAAACCTAATGGTTTGCTTGTCACGTAATCAAGGATGACCTTTTTGGAGATGTATACTGTTAACCTGCTGCTACTCAAGACATTAATTATTTTGAAAATCTAACGAGGACAAAAATTAACCTGTGGCTGAAACATACCTAATATTGTGTAATAAGTCCACAAATTCTGAGGAGAATGTCCTGTAGACAGTTTTTGTCTACAGGACAGGACATTATTACGTTATTGTGTGTATCACCAAGACAAATTCCTCGTATGTGTAGCATACCTGGCAAAATAAAGTGATTCTGATTCAGATTTTTGGCGCTGCTGGTACAGAACTTTCAAATTATGCCGGCAGCAGGCGCATTTTCCACCTACTCCACCAGTCGGCGCCGTCTACTTTTTAATTTAAGTAGTGTAATTAATTTATTTCCTGCTAGGTGTCAGTCATAACTTATGATAAGGTGCCTGCTACTTTGGCATGCAAACCTGCTACACCAAAACAATTTGAAAGCCCTGTGGTAGAGCCGTACAATTGCAGGGTTCAACGTTAACTTTTTCCCCAACTTTGCGGGTCGGGCAAGTTACCAGAAAGTTTACTGTCCCGTATCAAATTTCTATTGTCCAAAAAATATTTGGATTTTAAAATGTTATTCACATATAAATAAGTACACAAAAGCTAATATGTTTAGTTATGGTTATATTTTATTAATATAAGTAAACATTCTCACATCTTACCTTCTGCTATTACTATATTAGCTTACATTATATTATATTAGCTGCTATATTAGCTTACATTATATTATATTAGCTACTATGATAGCTTACATTAATTATTATATTAGCTACTATATTACAGCTTATGTTATATTATTATAGTAGCTATTACTATTTTATCTTACATTATATTAGCTAACATTATACTATATTAGCTTGTATTATATTATTATTAGCTACAGAACACTAAATGGTCTTCACATACAGACACTGCATTAAGCAGACTGCTCTGCTGGCCCTTTAAGTTCAGGTTAAACAAAAGATTCGCATATGTTCACTCGCGGAGAGATTCGACTCTCGAGTGGTTCATTTGATTGTTCAATTATGGTTTTAGTGGTAGTAAATTAAAGTTTCCCTCCTCGGGAAGAAGGAGCTTCGTATTTGCGCTTCGCTGACATTTTTCTGCTCGCCTCGCTCTGATGTCGTTTATCAACAAATAAAATGATTGGTTTTGACTGGACATGCGAGTGGACAAGAGCACTTTTTCATTACAAAGGGTAAATGTTTAATTGAATTTAGTTTGGCCACGTTGTTTTGTTCTTGCGTGCCACCAACCCAACATGAACTGGCCCGACCGGCAAGTGATTTTGCGTGCAGATGTCCCGACGGCATGTTTTACTTGCCCCGGGCATTTGGGCCATCGTTATTGTTGAACCCTGGATCGCACGCTTCGATAAACTTGCAACATCAGCCACTTACTTCATACTTCAGACCAAATGCAATCACTCCTTTTTCCACAGACTGAACGACATTCACTGCCCTCTAACACCTCACCTCGATCTATGTATCTCGTCACACAGTCTGCAGGTATTTATTACCAGGTCATACTCCTACAGCGCCATCTGCAGGAGCCTGAAGTTACTGTAGTCTTAAATTTACTTCATTCACGTCAATATGAAAAATGAGAATGTCAATCCAAATTTCTTAATACAGATGGAACCTTCTGTACATTTATCTGCTACATTTATACATACATATGCATCTCAAAAAATTCAATAAAAAATAAGTCAATATTTTTTGTTACTTGTTTCAGCAAGTGAAAACCATATATTATATTGAAATTTTGATGATTGTGCCTTCAGTCATCAAATTTCAGTGTCTCAGAAAATTAGAATATTACATAAGATCAATAATAAAAGGATAATTTAAACAGAAATGTCAGGCATCTGAAAATTATGCTAATTTCCACAATCAGCTAAGCATAATCCTGTCGTGTATTACATAACCTGTCTTTAAACCCCCTCATACAACATTTCGCCTTTTCTGGGCGATTCTAACAGAATGGACGGTGCACCGAGGTCTGCTTGCTTTTTGGAATTCATTATGGGTTGCTGTATGATGGTGTGGGTTACCCCTGGGAAAATGTAAGCCCTAAAAATGCCATCCCGTCTCAGTTAAAGTTGGGTGGGTGTGGAAACGAGTTCTCATGCTTCATTCCCAGTGATGCTGGGACAACAAGATAATGAGGACAGAGGGGGACAAAGCAACCAGCCCACCAGGTTTGAGACTCGACGGACCTTTTCTGAAAGGTCAAGCCAGACGTGGGAGTCAAGAGCAGCAACGCCGACCCCTTCAGTGCCCTGAGTGATGGACTGACACCCCATTCAGAGTACACCCCCAAAAGTAAAGCCATTTTAAAATAAGAGTAAAACAACGAGGTAAGAGGCTGAAACCAGTTCTGTCACTTGCAGCCATTTTTCTGTCTAGAGTCCACAACATTTGAAATTGCTTGGCCTTATTCGGCGTCCATGTTGCTCAGTCTAAGGTAGGATGCATCTGCTTGGCTGTGAGCTTGATCGACTAAAATGGCTCCTCCAAAACTAACTGCACTATGGGTAACCAAGATAATCAGCTAGCATGTCTAATATCTCACGTTATTTAAGATGTTTTCTCAGCATTTTGCCCTATATGGCCATCGGCAGCACAGAACTACAGGCTTGGGGTGATCACCAGGAGAAACGGCCAACTGCCACAGAAATCTGCTGACACATATATGCAGGCATAACACTGCAAAAAATCTCTCACACCAGATTTTCCTATATTAGCATTTTCGAACCTTGTTGAGAGACTTAAGATTTACCAGCAAAGGTTTGCAGGTGCATCATCAAGATGAGATATTAAACCACAAAAGAGCCTATTTAATGCAGAGGAGATTTAAGGTTATAAAATTATGACTCTAACATTACAGATTCACCTGCTGTCAAATCCATCCCTTATTTCACATTTCAGCATCTTATTAACCCACAGAAATGTGTGAGCGCAATAGACAAGCTAGAGTCTGAAAAAACTGCAGTCGAGCCGCGAGAGCGCGAATGCCCTTCCCCTCAGTCCACAAAGACACCGCGGGGCTGCCGCTCGCACCCGACGGCACACGCCACGAGCCTGGGTCTGCGGATTTTCACTGTCATCTGAGAGCGAAATCCTGACCGAGCACTTCCACCCTGACACATCTGCTTTGTTTGAACCTCACCTGCAAACCACCAGCCCTTCTGCCTGCTTCTATCTGGCCTCAGAGCTAGCATTCTGTCCTTAAAAAAACAGAATCTTCATTTTTAGCCGTTCTGTCCAAGCCTTCTGGTGGCTGATGAAGCAAGAATCTGAGAACGCTTGCACATCCCCCACACCCACCCTGCCTCTCGACGGGCATCAATACAAAAGGCTTAGAGGAGCCACCTCACACACAAGCACGCTGCTTTTTCTCCTGGGCATCTGCTCCGAATCCCGATTAAAAAAATAAATGATAAAAAAAACCACGACTGCGTCTCCAGCAAAGGACGGAAAAGTACAAACCTACCCCATTGCGATACCAGTGACAGCATCCATCCCTGCTCCCTTTCGAGCTGCCTCTTTTTTGCACGGCAGCATCCAGCCAGCCCTGTCACATGGGTTAGGGGTGGGAGCCAATCAGAATGCTCGTCAGCCCAGGAGCTGCTGGTTGCTGGCTCGCTTCTGAGTTGCAGCTGTGTGCCTCGACTCAATTAAAGGGAATTCTCAATTCTCATAAGGAAGAGAGCGGACGGTGGAACGGGCGGTCGGACGTTCCGGTCACAGGGTCTAACGGTCATGCAATCAATAAGATAACGTTCGATCGTGCTTCTATTAGTAATAGTATTACACAGGACTATGAACTATTGAGCACTGTTACTGGGATCAGGCATAAATTTTCCACCTCCATCCTTTGGAGCTCAGATCAACTTACACCGCGGTCTGTGGTAACGGCGACTGAACCCTTCTAATGGCGTCCTGATCATTAGGGCTGTGGAAATTAACCCATTAATGAAATTAATATACTTGATGTCTAAGGCACACAGTTATGGGCTTCAAACTATAGTAAATGCCATTAAAAAACATAGATAAAACTGTAAAGACGAATAAAGATAAATAAGACACAAAATTATTGAATTTAAGCTACAAATGCACAAAAAAAAAAAAAAAAAAAAAACAGCTAAAAGCACCATTGTTCTAGGGGAAAAAACCCAAATATTTACATGCATGCAAAAAAAGAGTAGTGCACAATAGCAGCATCTTTTTTTAAATAAGTTTATTTTTTTCCAGTTTATAAGCTGCAAGCTGTAATGTAGGAAAATAAAGACTCTGCATTTTTCTCACTATTTTTGAATATTAGCCTTATAGGCGCAGGTATGGGTCGATACCTTATATACTGTACTGTCCAAACCCTGTAACACAACCATGGTTCTTATGGACTACACTACCCAGCCTCCATGGCTCCTGCCACATCATCTCCGTTCTGATTTCCAGCATGATAATGCACCCGGTCACAAACTGGTTTCAGGAATATGGCAGTGAGTTCAGTGTTCTTTCCACTCACTGGATCTGAATCCAATAGAAGAGCTTTAGAACTGGTAGAATAGAATCTATTTCTTTATCCTTCATTTAACCAGGCGAGCCATTAAGAACAGATTCTTCTGAACAATGGTAGCCTAGCAACCAGGGCATGCCACTTAAGAAAAAAAACAATAAACAATGTATAAAGTTCCTGACTAATGTAGGTGTTTTCAGGTATAATGCACAGTGACGGTAACATGCCATAACATGTAATAACTCGTCTGTTAGAACGATGCATGCAGAACAAACGTGACCCAACAGTCTGAGCAGCCACTGCCTAATAACGTTTTCTGATCTTCTAAATAATAAAGAAAACCTTACGTAGGGAAGAGAACCATAAACAAGTTAATTGAATTGTGAATTGAACCCATTTGCAAGCCACGTGCTGTTTGAACTTGCCGTTTGAAAGGCTGGACAACGAAGATGACAAAACGAGCGTTATTTATTTCTTTCAAAATCCTCTCGCTGTAAGAGGTGCTTTTGCAGTGGAGGAACTTTTATTGCTTAGAACTGTTAGAGAGGGCGCCTGCTTTCTCTGCGCAGGAACCAGGCCCAATCATAGGTCTTATAACACAGAGTAGGGACTGTTTTAGCTCCTACTTCAGATAGGAACTTTTTCTCAGCACAGACTCAGGTGACTGATCTAAGATCACAAGCGCCTAGACATGCTTTAAAACTTCGCCTCCTGTCTCGCAGGAAATGTGCCATTTATAGGGACTTTTTTTAGCTCCTACTCAGAGTAGGTACTTTTGTGATTAGTGAGCAAACAGAAAAATGGACTGACAGTGACCTACAACACAACAATTTTAAGTTGTTTCACCAACACATTTGTGACTTACAGCCCCTCAGTGTGAACGCACACCAAGAAATATTCTATAATTCATTTTTTTTAAGAACAGCCTAATTCCTAGAACATTTTGGAAGTTTCCACCTTTGCTTCAGACCATATCGGATCAAAACACTACCTAAGTGTGCTTGAGGAATCATTTGCATGAGCTCAAAATGACAGTGCTGTCCTGCAACGTTGCATATGGACCCAAATTATTTTAGACACTCTTCATTAATGTTGCACATCACTCCGTTACCAGGAAGAAAACCATCTAAATTTAAACACATCCCCGAAGATGCCATGCACAACTAAATAAAACTATTGTTTAAAACTATTTTAGCTCCAGCATTGATGCTCTTGTCTCAAAGTCATTTATAGGCTGAACAACTCTGCTATTTGTACCATGCGACACTGTCACAGGATTCGAGCCTTAATGATCCTCTGAATAAGGCCTTGTCTACATTAGGCTCAAGCACATCGAACGGACTGATTTTTTTTTTTTAACGTGGACATAATAGAAGTCCTGGGAGGATGAGGAGGGAGGAGGAGGATGTACTCTGGTGGGCTTTTTTTCATGTAAATGAGGTGTTAAGCTCTGAAAGAGTTTAAAACGAACACTGGCACAGACTTGCTCTGTATTCGCTCTCAGAAAAGCCTAAAAAAGGACGAAAGTACAGACAGTACGTGCTGAGAGATTATTAAACCTTTTCATAGAGTCTATGATTAAAAATGTATTTTTAATGAAACAGAGGCAAGAATCTGCACAATCTGTATAACTGTCTATGCATGGCCACTTTATTAGGCACACCAGATTAACTGCTTATATATGCAAATATCAGTCGATCACAGGGCAGAAATACATTTAGGTATGAAGGTGTGATCGAGACGAACCGCCGACGTTCAAACCAAGCATCAGAATGGGGATGAAAGGTGATTTAAGTGCTCTAAAATTTCCTGCTAGATGTCTGTGTTACTGTGGACTTCAGAAAACACAGTGGACCAACACCAGCAGATGACAAGGTTCCCTAAATCATCATTGACTGTGGAAACTTCATACTGGTCTTCAAGCAGCATGGATTCTGAGCCTCCCCACTCTTCCTCCAGAATCTGTTTGTTTAACGAGGTACATTCAGATAGCGGTGCTTCTGATACGACTCGTACATCTACTTCCATAGAATTACCATTAAGCACACGCTCAGTTAGAAATCAAAGCTCCTTCTGCATTGGTGTTATGTTCAAACTTCAAACTCCAAAACCATCTGACATGTGAGAATGCAAAAACAAGGCTTAGAATAGCCTCAGAAAGATGATCTGTAATTTCCTCTGGTGCTAATCCATTAACTGCTCAAGAGACCGGACTAATGCAGAGCGCAAGGCGATCTCACACAACTGTTAAGAATCGCCGCTTAAGGATTTTATTACGTATGTTTTATTGCAATCTCATCCATATACGTGTACAAGTGAGAGGAATTACGGTAAAACCCCTCTGCATCCAGAAACATTCCCACATTATGAGCCACACTGTGTATTTTGTATCCTCTACATGCAGGATTATTTGCTAAACTGGTTGAAAAGGGTTGAAAAACCCATGTTTGTGCTTCAGTTGTTTAATCATATGTTGAAAACGCAGCTCTGGTGACTCCAGAGTAAGGTCCAGCTTTAGTAAATAGCAATTCAGAAGGCCTGGGCCTCAATCCTGGATGGGTTCTGCAAACCCTGTCCAGAGAGCACCTCTGTCTGTGCCCAAGGAATTCCAGGTTAGGATCCAGATCCATCCCGTGACCCTAGTCAGGATAATCAGGAGTAAATCTGCAATCTGGATCAGCGCACTTGGAAGGTCCATCAATGAATTGGTTGTGTACATCATCGGAGTACTTTATGAAGTCTATGATACTGTGTATTAGGGTTTTCTTGGAGAAAAAGCAGCCATCATATGTCAAAAGTGCTCCACTAGACCCATTCGACCATCTGGTTCCATTTAAAGTCCCAGCACCGTTGAGCATACCATTGCTTTTGGAAGAGTATGTTATTATAAAACAACTTTACGTTGCTATAAATCAAAACATCCCCTTTTACACCTAGTTATCATGGTTAGTCTTACAGATGAAGGCTTAGAGATAAATCTGGAGACAGAACCTGCGATTTGAACCCAGGCCCTCAAAAACTTTCAGGAGTGGATTCTAAGCACAAACAAACCAGAGCTGCTTATTTAGCTACAGAACAACAAACATAAGCTGCCATTGTGACATCAGCATGTCAGTATGATTAGAGAGCATCTGACTTTTAAGTGCGTTACCTGCACGTAAACAAATAAATAAAAGGGAAATTCAACAAAAATATTATAATAACTGTAGAGTTGAACCCTTCATAGCAATCCAGACACCATTATGGCTAAAGATAAATACTGTGGGCTCCCAGTAACAGTTCACAACACACAAGTGGAAAATTATTCAAGAGGAATTTGGTTTGGTAGGAAATAAAGAGAAGGTTCTACACTAGATGTGGTGAAATCAAAATAAAATGCATTGCTGATAAACCTGCTCTTCATAAACATGGAGCTTTCATTCACTTATCCTGCTCAGGGTTGCAGAAAGTCTAACCGGTGATACAGGGTGCAAGGTGGGAACAATCCTAGACAGGGCACCAATCTATCATGCACTTTGGAAACACCAATTAACCAAATCTTATGTCCTGTGTTTAGAGTACACAGAGAGAAACCACACAGACACGGAGAGAACATACAAACTCCACTCAGGTGGAGCCCTGGATCGAACCGGGATCTCTCAGTTGTGGGGAAAAAGCACATAAGAATATAAACAAACCCAAGAGGAAGGAAGAAAAACCCCAGTAATTAGCATACTGAATTATATTTAACACTTAGCCGCTAATGACAGACCTGTCTGTATCCACAGTGTTTTATTACCTTTAGCAAATCGGCTATCCGAGGCAGAAAAACGTTAAAAATCTTCTTACCTGCACCAACATTCGGCCACTTCTGCCAAGTTCCGCGGCTTTTAGCGTCCCGTGCGGAAAATATCCGTTACAAACATCACCTGCGCCCAGTTAAACCCAAATCTCCCTTCATCTGTCGCTGAAATCGCTTCTCTCAGCTCTGAACTAAACTTTTTCTTTCTTTTGTGTCTCTCACAGCGTTACTCGGACGCTTGCGCCATATTGTAATTCGAAAGGCTATTCTTGCGCATGCGTACCAGTTAGGGTGTGCAATGCTGCCGACTAGCGGCGCTGTTGCATTGTGGTTTGGATTTATTTTAGGGGTTTTTTAGTGCTATCTATTGCACTGTGCTCTGTATTTATTTATTGCGTTGTGCTGCACTATACTATGTATTTATTGTGTTATTTAACTGTCCTGTGTATTTATTTATTGTGGTGTGTTGCAATGTACTTTGAATTTCTTGTATTGTTGCACTGTCCTATGCATTTGTTTATTGTGTTGTGTTGGACTGTCCTGTGTATTTATTCATTGTGTTTTGTTGGACTGTACTATGCATTTATTGTGTTATTGCATTGGCCTGTGTATTTATTTATTGTGTTGTGTTGGACTGTAGCACGTATTTATTGTGTTATTACACTGCCCTGTGCATGTAATTTGTTGTGTTGCACTGTCCTGTGTATTTATTTATTGTGTTATGTTGCATTGTGCTGTGTATTTATTGTGTTTTACACTGCCCTGTCTATGTAATGTGTTGTGTTGCATTGTGCTGTGTATTTATTATGTTGTTACACTGCCCCATATATGTAATGTGTTGTGTTAAATTGTGCTGCCTGTGCGCCATAAGGAGTGCACCAGGGGGCGCTGTAGCTAAGCTTATTATTTTGAAATAAATCTTCCCACAGGCGGCACGGTGATGCAATGATTAGTGCGGCCGCCTCACTGCCCTGAGATCCTGGTTCGATCCCGACCCCGGGCTACATGTGTGGCATGTTTTCCCCGTGTCCATGTGGGTTTACTCCAGGTACTCCGGTTTCCTCCAACAATCCAAAGACGTGTGTTAGGTTAATTGGTCTTTCCAGAGTGTGTGTGTGTGTGTGTGTGTGTGTGTGTGTGTGTGTGTGTGTGTGTGTGTGTGTGTGTGTGTGTGTGTGTGAGTGGATTGGTATCGTGTCTTGTGCCCTGTGTCGCCGGCTAGGCACCAGCTCTCCTGCGACCCTGACCAGGATAAAAGGTTAAGATGTATGAAAGAATTGAAATCTTCCACACTAACCTGTTTATCCGACAGATGGCAGAAAAGTTTTGTTTTTCCAAACCCATGAGTCTGACTGGTAAAGTGAAGCTTATGAGGGAGGAGTCCGAGAACAATTGCGCTGGAAAGTAGGTCGTATCTCAAACCGCTCATATTTTAATAGGTAGTACGCTGAGTATTCAGGCTGTGGTCGTTCTTTCCGAACTTGTCGTAGTGCGCCTGCGTAGTGATCAGAATGGGATTTAGGGTTGTGCCACAACTGTGGCGCTCCTTAGCAACGGGGCGCTCGAGGAGTGAATTTACGGTGCCTTCACTTTCAGGACGGCACGGAACATTTATGAGGTGGAGTACTGACACCAAAAAAGTGACATTGCTATGTCTGAACCACAAAGGTGAGGGAAGAAGGAATAACTTTTGGGAGTCGGGAGAAGAAATACACCTGCTAGCATAACTCAGCGTCTGTTGTTGAGGAAAGTGTTTTCGCGCGAGCCGTCAGAAGATGCTTAGGAGATGCTAACAATTTCGCTAGCGAAGGAGAAGCAAGTTAAAAAAAACAACACAAAAAACTAAAGTATAACTGTTTAGTTTATTGTACAGCGCAAAACGAAGAACCTCGGCGCGTAGAAAGGTTTCTTAAATGTTATTAATGAGGCGAAACTGGCATTTCCATGACTGGTAGCACCAGGTCAGATTAATACATGTATGCGGGTTTTTGGACATTTTGAAGCACTGACCATTCAAAACTGAGTCTGAGTATTAAATATGAGCTGTTTCTGCTCCACACAAGAGGAATTCTACTGTGAGGTGCTGCTTCTGGACGAGACAAAGCTCATCTTAACCACCCAGCAACAGGGCATTAAGGTAAGAGACCTGCTCCTTTAAAACCATTGAGAGGTGGATAATATCATGCCAAGAAATGTCAGATTATTTATTGTGATTGTCTTATCCACTGATCCTAATCAGGGTCGTGAGAGACACAGGGCGCATGGCAGGGCACATCCACTCACACACTAAGGACACTTTTGGACACACTATTTAACGTATGTATTTGAAATGTGGGAGAAAACCCAGGTGGAGACACATGTGGAGCCTTGGATCAGGATCTAACCAGGGATCTCAGAGATACCACTGTGCCATCCCATAGGAAAGTGTTCCCCCAATTCATCAGGACTCAGCGCTCTTAAACTAACAGGGACTCTATCTAAAGTAGTTCACCAGCTTAGTGACACTGGCAGGTGTTAGAGACATATTGTGTGAACTATTATATTATTATATATAATGTAATTTCCTTCTGATGGTTCAGGTTCTGTTATACTGAAGTGAGGCAGCAGATTATAAGACATATGCGGTATAAGACATATGAAGACTGGGAGAAGGATTACCGAAAGACTGATGAAGTCACTTAGATGAGTGAAACATTTCTCCCATGAAAACCTTTTGTCCAGATGAACTGATTCACTGTTCCAGGATTTTCTATAGAGCATACGTCAAGATGATTGTTGAAACGGTGTTAGGCATTTATTATGGTGAAAATAACATCTGTCAAAGGAAACTATTAAACTTGGGGCTGGTTATTCAAATCAGCAGGCTGAAAACAGGCAGCACGTAAATTTAAAATGACTTGGTGTGAAGGAAGACGTGTGGGAGACGTCTAAGTCCAGCCGTAATTTTATCCATCCACCCATCATTTCTTTATCAGTTCATCTGTTTAACTAGCTGACTGTCAATCCAGAGTCCTAAACGTAATTTTATAATTTTTTTTCAGCCATGCATTAATTCCATTGTCCGTCCATTGACTCGTCAATCCACCTAAACATCCTTCCATTCATCCAGTCATCATTTTTCTTCCATAATGTCATCCATTCATCCATTCGTTATTCTCTCGTCATTTCATCCGGCTACCCATCAGGCCACCATCCATCCATCCATCAATCCATCCATCAGCCTGTTCAATTGTAATTTCCTCCTTCTGTCCATCCTTTCCATCAACCCATAATACAGTAATGTTGAATGTTCATTGTATCACCCACGGAGCTCAAATTAATCGATGTAATGTGGATAAATCTTGGACTCCTTGCGTTTCATATAAATCTGAAAATAGCCTCTCATTTGAGATGTTGGTCTTACTTAAAGTGGGACTTAAAAAATCCGATGAAATACGAGCACTAATTTACCTCGTTTATTATAAATACATTAAATGCTGTCGTGGTTCTGACTGTTTTCTGTTTGGTCAGCTGTTATCACAAACCTTCTTAGGACACATTTGTATAAAGATTAACTGTCAAAACAGAACAGGAGAAAGTTACCCTGCCAAAATGCATAGAGACCTGAATTTGAGGAGTTGCTAAGCAGTACAGCTGCAAACCATACGAACCATAAACTCGAATGATTGTAGAAAATCAGTGGCTTAAGAGAAGCTGAAAAATTGATGGTGCCACCTTAAATTGCCACAATATTCTCCACAGACCTGTTTCACACATGAGTATTTGTCGTTATGATTAACCCCAGTACGAATCTCCTTGCTTCTTTCCATCGTCTCTCTGCGGACTCCGGACCTTTAAAAGCTTCTCTTAGGTCTGTAGTGTCCTTTTTCGTTGTCCAGCTACACACTCGCTCATTCACCTACACTCGCAGAGACGTGCTCGCTGCACAAAGACCTCATTGAATTTGCCCACAGGGTGTGTGGGATTTAGCGTGAAGAACACAGACCCTCACGTGTTACTCACCACAAAGGAAAAGCCACCAAGGTGAAGTTTGTTTGCTCTGGCCTGTTCTCACTGTGGCCTCTTGGCTTTTTGCTAATAGTTTAACAAAAACAAGGTGTTTTTCTTTGCTGACGACCCAGAAGGAAACTCCCTGGCACTTTGTAAATCAACACTGTTTCTCTAGCTTCCTCCAACTCAGTGGCCTTCATAACCCTTATTCATTGTGTCTCTGAGCAGACATTATTTATGTTTTATGACAGAAGAATTGCGTGGATTTTATTCTGTTCGGTGCTCTCTAATCCAGACTGGATCTCGATTTTACCAATCCTGTGATTTTGCTTCATTATCACGTCTTTTATTGGCATTAAAAGTTGGGGTTTGAGACATATTGATTAACGATTACAACCTCTAGCAGCTCCAGTGATTCAGCAAACCTCTCTGCTATTGGTACGATCAGAAGGGGGAAGGTGCGGTGTTGTATTTGGGAGCGTGCCTGGTGCACACTGGTGCAGTTTCAGCACAATGGAAGTGGGATCTGTCTGTAGTGGAAGTTTGATGGGCTGGAATAGATTTGCTTTGACTGGACCAGAAGAGGACCAGCCTAATATTTTGGATCAAGGTGGGATCTTTAATAATGGAAGCATCTGTCAGATGGCAGGCAGCGTGTGCTCTTTTTTACACCATGTGCCATGTGGTCACTTGCCAGTTAGTTAGTCTGTCACCAGCATTCACAAAGATGACTGTTCAACTGCTTAAGCAAATTAGAGCTGGTTATAAAAGGACACCTAAACTTAAAAGGTGTCTTGAAGAAATATTTTGTGTTGGAAAATTGTTGTCGAGACCAGCCAAGTCCAAGGTCCAAAATATGGAATTATTATTATGTTTTCACATTTAAATAATAAATATGGATAGAACGGATGTTGGCTTTGGGAGATAAGGGAAACAAAATCATCACCATCATTTGCTTTCAAAAGTTACAGTGCCTTATGATATTGTACAAAATATAGAATGAAATATAATATTTATTAATATATTGTATATTGAATGATAATGAATGTTAAGTGAATTACAAACTTTTTTTTACAATTTTTTTTTCTTTTTATTCTTATATGATGAAAAAGAATCTTAATCTGGTCCAGTTCTCAGACACAACTATTAAAAACATTGGTCTTGACTCAGACTTGATGTGTCCCAGACTTGGTCTTGACTCAGTCTCAGTTCTAGTAGTCTTAACTACAACAGTACGTCACGCAACAATGTGATGATGAGCCTTATATCAGCTACACATTCATACGCCTGTTCTACCTGAAGACGTCACAATAAGTGACTAATTAATTTTCTTGCTGTACCTCTTCTCACTTTGATGTGTTAAAGTTTTGTGGCTTGTATGTTGACTTTGTAATGAACCAAAACAACCTGCTTGTAAAGGGAAGCCAAAACTTGTGGCTGGCTTTAACCACATGCTGAGGTTTTTGAGGAACACCTACACTGAGATTGACAGGGTCTCTTTGCAGCTGGACAAAATATGGAAACAAACCTTGCTTCTAACAAATCTGCCACTCTTCAGAAGGGACGTCTCAAAAGCTTGAACGCCGCCCATTTTGATAAAAATTTGGCTTTACCTTATGTACCCTTTTCCAAAGTCAATGCCAACATTGTGGGTGTTGAAATATTGAGTAACTATTGGCACGCATCCCTGAAACCTTCCCGTGACTGTTTAGCCTGAAGGGATGCACCTGACTGGTGAGGATGTTCAGATATCCTGTGGCATTCCTACATTTTCCCACTTTTTTAAAGCACCTGACTGTCTTCAGCAACACCCAGGCTTTACTTAAGTAGTGATCTGTCAAACAATACACATAAAAACAGTGTCTCTGAAATGGCTGCCAAACATTTTTGTGGAAATTAAGAGTTAAAAGTTACAATTGTATGCCGCATGCTTCTGTGAATCTATTGGCTGGTTGCAAAGTAGAAATCCGTAAATCTGGAGTTTTATCGTTATCTGTTCTGAACGAGTCAGACTCAAACACAAGATCCTCAAAAAATGATGAAATGAAGAAAGAAATATACTGTAAATAAGAAAATAGATAAATGAACATAAAACCCATTACCGGCCCAAGCCCCGAACCAGCAGGAACCAAATCCCAAGTCGCATGGTTCATTTATGCTCAGTTCCCAACCAAGCAACCATGTTAAGGCACTGGGAAGACGAGTCTGGAGTCCAGGGGCACAGGAAAAACAAACGCTGGAAGCAAGAGGCGAAGAGGGAGAAATGCTCTATCCCTAACTGTTGGCCACCCCCTCTTGTTACCTCAGGCCTGAGCCCTACTGCCACCCCTCTACAAAGGGATGCCGTTACCTGCTGACCCTATTCCCTCACACCTAGGCAGAAAGGTGATGCGTATCCGAAGAGCAATACCTCAGGTTTTTTGGATATCAGGCACCTCGGAGCCAAGCCGTATGCACAGCAAAAAGCCGTCCCCCAGGAGGAAAGCTCCAACGTGCTGCTCGGCACCCAAAAACCCAGCAGTGATTAACCCTCATTAGCACCAATCCACACTTGGCACCATAGAGTCCAACTGTTGCTCAAAGCCCCCTGTTGCAGTCTTCTCCACGAGGCGTTTTGCAAAAGCGGGCCGCTCTACCTTATGGACCCTCCCGCTCTACCTTACGATAAACTGCTCTATCTTAAAAAGCTCCACTTTACCATAAAAACCACAAATCACTTATCACAAAATACTTCTAATCAAAGGCCAATTGGTTTACGATGCCGTCATTCTGAGCAGTAAAGCAATCAAAATGACAAACGCGCGGCTTATTAATCATGGTTTGGACTCCAATTGCCACCAGAAACCAGTGCATACCGAAGCACTAGCAGGTGTCATACAGTCAGGCCCCTTGTTACACAGGCGTCGCAGAGCCCCGAGTCAATGAAGCCATTCCGCCTACATATTGTATCAAGACCGCATGCTTTGTTTCACGGCTTTGC